>CAJVPP010002679.1:0-13871 GCA_910592005.1 Funneliformis mosseae
AAAAAAAAAAAAAAAAAAAAAAAAAAAAAAAAAAAAAAAAAAAAAAAAAAAAAAAAAAAAAAAAAAAACAAAATAAATAAAATATTTGATAATAATAATAAAAAATAATGGTTTTTATATCAATGTCCTTTCTTTTTTTTTTTACTAGACAAAATTTTCCTTCAAAGAAATAATAATAATAATATACTTTTGGGAATGCACTAATTGAAAGTACACAGAGAAAAATAAAAATCTTGCTGAAAGATTGGTAATTTATGGATTGGTGAAGAACGGATGATTTAACGCATCGTCCATTGAAATTCGCTTCAATGGATCAACATGCATAAGTTTTTGAATAAGATCGATGGCATCTGCTGAATAATGTTTAAACCGTTTTTCGGGGAATTGGATTCCGGTTGTAGCTTGTTCACTTATCGGCCTTTGATCACAGAATGGATATCGTCCAGCAAGGCTACAATCAAAACGGGTGAACGAGTTTAATCAAGATAAGTAAATAATTAAACACGACAAAGCTCGATAAATCAAATAATTACCAGACGTATAATGTTGCGCCTAATGACCATAAATCAGCACGTTTGTAATTGAGCCATGCTAATTTATCGGTACGATGGAATTGACCGAGAACTTCGGGAGCGGCAAAAGCTGGGGTACCTACAACTTGTAATCCGGAATGATAACCGAATTCGGTTGAAAGGCCAAAGTCACCAAGCTTCGCAAATCCACCTTGGTACAACATGATGTTCTCAGGTTTGATATCTCGATGAACAAAACCCGAATCGTGCAAAGACTTGACTGCCTCAAATATAGGTTTCATCAATTCACGGGCACAGTGTTCGGTCATACGGCGTCGATAGATGACATCACTCAAGTCTTTGTTCGCTAAAGGCATAATGTAATAAACCTTCTTCGTTGTCTCCACAAGGTCCAAAAGCGGAACCAGATTTGACTGCGTAAATCACACGATTTTAGTCGCATAAAGGAAAGGAGATGATAAAACGAGAAATTATCGCTAGATTTTGTTACTTACCAATTTGTCCATACGAACCATCATTCTCCCTTCATGCATTATCTCTTGGTTTTTCTTTTTCTGTTTCCTGTCAGCAAATTGTATTCTGCCTAACGAACACGTGAATTGTTTTTTCAAACATTTAACGGCAACACGCATTTTGGTTTGAACATCAACGCCTGCAAAAAGAAATGAATGTCACTCAGTAAATCATATGAATAAACGCAAAATCTTCAATCGTCGACGCATACCTCTTACTACTTTTCCGTGATGACCTTCCCCGATGGTATCTTTTTTGTCGATAAGGTAACGGCCATTAAGTAATCGCTCATGTTTGGATTTTTTTTCAACCGTACCAACATTCGACGAGCATGTCCCCGCTTTTTGGAAACGTTTCTTGGCTTGATCGTCACATTTTTGCGTTTTGTCTGCTTTATGCGTCAATTTGATACCTCTATCGGCATGTTTCTTTGCCGATGTTGCCACCTTGTTTAAAAAATTGCCAGCACGTGCGATCGGATTCTTTTTCACGGTTTTTGTATCGCACTATTATAAAAAAAGGTGTCAATAGAACTTTTTCGTATAAAACCTACGATAACAAAAAGATAATTAAACTCTCAATACGTACGTTCTTTAATTTTTTGACCCGATCAACAGAAGCCGTGCTTTCATCCTCGATATCTTCTGATGATACTTCAAGGGTCGAATCATCATCGCGTTGAGATTCCTGTTATATCACATGACGACATTAGTAAACATATCATTACAAACACGAACCTGCACAAATGTACTTACGCTTTTGAGTAATAATTCGCAATCGACTTTCTTTTCTTGAACAAACTAAAAAAAGGTAATCACGTCATTTAAGTTAGCACGAGGAGATCATGATGATGGGAATTTTCATTATATACGAAGCCGAACGAACCTCTCGAATGCCATCAATGTCGTTAAAATTATTATTTAGACGTTCATCTATTTGTTTGATCAACTAATTAATAACAAGCAAGGTGTAAGTCACATGATTAGCATAGCGTAAGATTGTTTAACAAAAAAAAAAAAAAAAAACTTTACCTCTTTAACTCTCTGGCTATTATTTTGATTGGGATCGATGTTCAAATTTATCGTCATGATATTGTCTAATTCTTTTAGCAAGTCATCTACCCAACGTTCCATACTCTCATTCTTCATTACCTTTGAAGAATATACGGTAGTCGACTTTTTAGTCGAAGGCATACAAATAGCCGAGTCCAGGCGAGGATTATTCCTTTTGGCATTTATTAGATGAGCCATGTTTTGTTGAAAGGTTAGTTCAGAAGGATTTGGGTAGGATACGAAAACCGTTGAATCGTTCACGGTATGCTGTTGAACCAGGGCCATGTTGAGAAAACAACTCTTTTTATGTTAAAAATTTTTTGTTTGTCGTTGTACTTTTGTATTATTGTATGGTTATGTCGAATGTATAAAAGAGGGCATGTGCAGCTGCAGAAAATAAGAAACGAATTTTTTTTTTTTTTTGTATAAAGTTAATAAATTAAATTACTGCAAGACGAAACAAGGTCAGGAAATCTATCGAATGGAAGAAAGATTAAGGAGACGAATAGTTTTTGATTTTTTTTTTTTGTCCAATAATAAAATAAATTAAGACTGATTAAATAAGAATTGAACCAAAAAAGATTTATTATATAATAGAATTGATATAGATTTTTTTTTTTTTTTTTATAATAAATATATGTAATAAGTAACTCTAAAATTCTTTTTTCTTTGCTTTATTTGAGTATGTATATATAATTTTTATTGCTGTAGGCTTTACCGAGACGTTCCCATTAGAACTGTAGAATTAAATAACCAACGAGATATGTGTCGGGGAAAAAGTGATAGAAGGTTTGGGTTCAGGAAAAGTGAAAAAAAAAAAACTCGGGCTCTACAGGGAAGATAATATAAATTGTCAACGAAACTTGGAAAGAAGGCGGGCAAAGAGAAAAAAAAAAAGCCGACCTTTGCTTAAACCATAAACAAAACCTTTTTATTTATATATCAATTTAAAATTTATAGTGGGTAATGATTTTTTAATATATACATCTTTTTTAATTATTTAAATAAATTTTAATTTATATTTATTACAATAAAACTAAAAAGCGAAACCTGAATTTTTGGGAAATTTTTTTTTTTTTTGTCGTACAGTTTTATTTTTTTTCCAACCGAGATAAGTCCCTTTCCAAAGAAAATCTCGTGCAACATTGATTTTTTTTTTATTTTCCCTATTCTATTCTATTCTATTCACCCTCATGCTAATAAAAAAATCGACCTAACCATTCTTAAATAATTTTTTTTTGTCATTATAAATTTCTCGTTTATTACAACAAACAAAAATTGATTTTTTTTTTTCGTTTCCTTTAAATTATCTTATAATTTGTAAATGAGTAAGTCTCGCATGAAATAGGCAATTGATGGAAAAAAGTAAATGCCATCATCTTTGACCTTTAATAAATAAGATATATCGGGTCAATAAACTCACAACCAAATTTAATTATATTTGCCACAATTAATTAAATGCCAAACTTTTTTTTCTTATTTTTTTTTGGAAAAAAAAAAAAAAATTTTATCTTTTTATTTTTATTTTATTTTTTTTTTTACATGGGCAGAGGTTTTTTTTCTCACGAATATACATATAAAAATTACTTTCTCCTCATTATGAACCCAATAAAAAATCGCAAAGGGAATGTCTTTTATGCGAGACGTTAAGGTTATGATTGTACGTGTGCAATAGCCCCAACCAAATAAATAAATTACATTGGCGCGAAAAAAAAAAAATAAAAATAATTTATAGGAACTCTATTCTTATACATTACGCCCGTGACGATTAATAAAGAAATCCCGAAAAAGGATTTTTGTGTCGTAAAAGGAAAGATTAAATTCTAGTCTACAACCATATATTATGTGACATTCAAATACCGTTAGGAACTAAAAAAAGGCTAGGTTTCATCAAAAAGGAGGGAAGCACGGATCATCTGAAGTTTACTGATTTGGAAGCGTTTGACTCAAGTGTTGCCGTTCGAGTGTGACAAATACAAAAAAATCACAAAGGGTTCATTATCAAAAAGTTTTTTCCGGGAAATTCCCCACTGTAAGTTCCGACGAAACCAACCATCGATTGGGCGAAATGGTTTGTAACATTGATAAAATTGTGGGTTCATTGTACAAAACGTTGTTGACAGGAAAAAGGTCACGAAACATAATTTCGGGTCAGATGACTGCATGATCAATGATAAGGAAATATTTAGAAGGGTTCATTAAAAAAAAAAAAGAAACGAAATGGGTTAGGGTTAAATCCACCACGTAGCGACATAATGAATATAAATTTGGAAGGAATACGTACGTGGTCGGAAAGACAATCGCTCAAAACTTGAGCAATTTTTCCTCTTTCGCACAGTCAAACCTTTGCTTGATGCGATGAAAACATAAGCCCTTTTGGCTTATCAATCAAAACCTTTTATCATCTTCATCATCAATCATTCTTTAGGGAAAATTGAACAACGTGATACCCAACATTCACATGATGTAACGATTTGGATTAAGTTTCATTATGCATGTCGCTTCTGGAAGCCTTGTTTCACCAACTTCCATCAATTCATCACCTGTTTTTAGACTGAAAGTGTAACTTATTAATCCATCAAATCCAGGCAAGCCTCACGTTTTGGTAAATATTTTCGTTACGATTACAGAAACTAATTTTTTTATCAGATCTTTCTGCTGCATGCTAAATCACTTTTTTTCGTGGCGTTGTTCAAAAGTAATTGCTTTTTTAATCTCATGTATCAAATCTAAAAAGTGAAATGCTTCTCCATCCAAAGGATTTGCTATAGTTAGATTACATGCATTCGAAGTATCATATGATTATAGCATTGATATTCTTTGTTCTGAAATTGAAAGAAACTCGAGAATTTTTATTGTTTATTATTAATGTTTAAAAAAAAATGGTGATTTGGAGAAAAAAAAAAGCAGTGTCCCAAATGATGTGCCGTGATATTGTTAAAAAGGTTCTCATTTTACACCAAAAAAAGGTTAGGATAAAAATGATTCAAACCTGAAACCAATTTTAAAACTTCGTGTGGTGTGTTTATTTTATAATTCAAAGATTTTATTTAAACTTAGTTTGATATACTATTGTTCATTTGGACTGTGATGAAACTATAATGATGATTGTTTATGATTCTCACGTCAAAAAAGTCCGTTGTAAAAAAAAGAATCATTTTTTCTTTCTCCCCCTTTCCCCACACAATAGAGAATGTTAATTATAGCTCATTGTTTTATTTTATTTACACGTGGAATAACTTGGTTCAAATTTTGAATCTTTGGAAAAGGGGGGAACCACCGCAGTTTTATTTATCACACCTGTTAACGTTACACCACATTATCTACCAAAAGCTTTTTTTTTTAAAAAAGGGACCCGATCATATAATATAAGTATTCTATTTTTTGTCGGGTCTTTAAAAGAATTTTTTTTATTTTTATTTTATTTATTTTTTTTTTTAATAAAAAATTTACTTGTGCTTCAATCAATCTTTTCATTATTAAAATAATGAAATAATAATAATAATGAAAATGAAAATAAAATAAAATGATGAATGAAACTAAAATAAAATAATAATAATAATAATAATGATGAATGAAAACAATGAAAATTTGATTTCGCAATGGTAACCTTTTATTTTTGTAAACAAATTTTTTTTTTGCTTTCAAATCGGAACGAAGGTGAGATGGGATGAAACACATTACCTCCAGCGTAAGGGTTGAAACCTAGTTTCCTGAAAATTTTTAGCCTTGGTCGGAGATCTCCCATTCTATTAATAACCCTCTTTGAGAAAACCTAATTTATCATGTTCTGATTCGTGTATAAAAAAAAAAAAAGGTATCAATTGATCTCACCAAATTTTTTCTTGTCAAATATGACAGATTATGAAGGGCGTGTAACGCTGTGAATTAGAAAGTCATTTCTACTTTTATACTTATTAATAATTTCCTTTTTTTTTAAAAAATAAAAATAAATAAAAAAAATAATATTATAAATAATAACAATAATAATAATCATCTTAAATGCAATTTAATCTTTTTTTGATGGTCTACACGAGAGTTACATTACTTGAAATGAATAACTTGTTGCCTAAAAAGAAAAAAAAAAAATTTTTTTTCTTTTGATTAGGCGTAATAAGAGATACTGTAAAAAGCTTTATTTGCATACATCATTATATCATACTTACCGATAAGTAATGCGTTAATAACTAATAATTTTTTAATTTTTTTTAAAATAAAATAAAATAAATTTTAAATTTTCCTTCTTGTATAAATCTATTTATTTCTTATATTATAAATTAACATAGTTCATTATTATTGGTTAATGCGAATGATGCGCAGCACATATCGATGCGTTGTATAATTAGTACACATGGGTTTTGTTTCAGAACAAAAGATCATTTAATTAGGATGGTAGGAATGCTCGTCATAGGATATCATTGTTCCTAAGGAAATCATGGTTCGTCAATGAATGAAGGAGAAATTATGTTTCATTAACAGAACAATCGAATAAGTCGCATTTAATTTTAAGAGTAATATAAATAATGAATATTTTTCTTTACTTTTTTTTTTTTTAAAAGCAATCACACCAAATGATTAATAAAATAATGTAAATAATGTTTACAATGATTAACAAAGTACACGCGTGTATCACTTATGGCAATGTACATAACAAGGTAGATAACAAATAATATATGATTGTAAAGAAAAAAAAAATTGAGTTGTGCGAAGAAATTATGAATAAAGGGTATTGAAATGTAAAATTCTTTAAAAAATTTTTATAATTCCAAAGATAACCAAAAAAAAACTTTTTTTCCCCTTCTATCTTATTTAATAAGATTAATACATCCCCTTTGAAAAGAAAATTATTCTAATAATAAATAATCCATAAAAGAAATTAACATAAATTATCTCGTTATTTTAATTTTTCCAAAATAATATATCTTATTTAATAAGTCCATCGAATAAATTCTCTGTGAATAATCTAAGTATTAAATAAATGCAACTACCAATGAATCTGACACCAGCTAAACCTGCGACGCTCCAAAGGATAAAAGCGAAATACGTGTTAGTCCTTTTTGTATTATCACTAAAATCGGCTAAAACAGGGCTAACTTCCGTTATAGCTCCAATTAAAATTCCATTTGAAATTATCCAAAAGAATACAACATAAGTTCTAAACATTGCATTTGATTCTTCTCGCAATTCTTCTTTTTCCTCCACGGAAATATTTTTTTTATCTTTTGGAGGTTGTCTTTTAGGAACCGACAATGCTGATTGAACTCGTTCATATTCTTCATTAATATCTTCTGGTAAATCTACCTCGGCTGTTGAATCCTGTTTTTTGGATACAGTGCCAAGTTTTTCTGCCTTGGTATCTCCTTTCGTTCCCCAACTAAGAAAAGGGAAAAGAAAAAGGTTGTTAATATTTTGAAAAAAAAAAAGAAATCATGTACATATATATAAACTACTTTTTCGCCACTTTTAACTTACCTAACATCATGAATATTACAAAAAGCATAAACATTTAAGACATTAAGATAAAAAGGTACTAGCATCATATATTGTACACTACTATGAAACATATGATAAGGTTCAAAGAACAAGAAACTAGCGATCAGGTATAACCCATAAGTACTTATTAATGAAATTATAACATTTTTAATCGTAAAGTCCCCAAAAGCTTTGTATAAACTTGCTAGATTTGCGTCAAGTGGTCCCAAATTTCCTAAAGCCATACTAACTCCTTTATAAGTTAACCATCCTGCCGCAAACAACATATAAATCATTAAACCTGCAAAAAAATATGTAGATAATACATATGCCCATTTTGCACTACATGAGATAGAATTGACACGTTAGTTATAAATGCATGCAAAAAATAGCATCAAGCGTATAGATAAATGCACACCTTCGTGGTTTATTACCCAAAGCTAATGCGAATTGTAAAATCATTAATGCCACGTAAAGATAATTTATCAAATTAAATATTATAGCTCCAGTTTGAGGTGACCAAAGACCTATAATAACTTCTTCTTGTGTAAGTGATTTTCCCAAAATATAAAAAGTCAAGTAGAAATTTCCCTACAATAAAAAGAACTATTAACTAATGTGCAAGTTACAAATTTTTTTTTTTTTAGAAAACAAATAAGGCAATAAATTTTCTTGTTCTTTATATTAAATAACTTACCAAGGCGAACCAAGAGAAGAGTAGAGTAAAACTCTGATAAAACATTTCAATTGCTAATAAAGTTTTTCTCCAAGTTGTATGATCACTTCTCCAAATATTAAAAGTATGGCAAATAGCAAAGACTCCAGCAAAGAAACTTCCATTTAACCAACGACGACGTTGAGAAATCAATTCGGTAAAAGTGTCAGGCACATCAGTTTCAGCATAAGCTGATTTGACATAATGTAATAACCAAGAACTCTTTCGTTTTGAAACTAATTCAAAACAAAGAATACGATCTTCTGCCAAATACATATTTGCTGTGAACAAGCCAGTCTTTATTTCGTCCTTTTCTGCTTCTTCTTCAGGCTTTTCATTACCATTGCTTATTTTTTTCTTTTTTGGTGGACCACCTCCGTGGTGTCTTTCACCCATAAAATAAGAAGCTAATGGACCAACTTCTTCATTCGTGACTGGATCAATTGAATTTTCCAATGCGACATAACGATAAGCAGAAAAGGCACCAGGTAATACAGTAATATACCCGAACACTGATTCTAAAGGTTTATCTAGGATATTTGACATCTTATATTCAAAATTTTGAGAAGCTACAAGAGGATTTAATAAATATTTTCCACCTTTCCCTTTCATAGCAACAATTTCACCACAAGCACCTCCAATATAAGGATTCTTATCAAAAGCTTTCCATAAATGATAAATCGAACTTCCACCAGGTCTAGTACCAACATCCAATAAAACACAAACATTTGGACGTAAAATTCTACCAAAAGCATTAAAAAACCATCTATGAGAATTAATCTTCTTTTGGTTCTTTTCTTTGAGACAAAATAATATTTGAATTGGAGTGTACTCATATTCGGAACCTACTAGCTTCATATCAGGATCAAGACAAAGTTGCGTCGTATATTCGAAGATATGTGCAGTCACATCTTCGTCAAAAACTTTTTCTTTTGCAAGTCCACTTTGATATACACCTATAGCCGCCAAATAATCTTGCGTGCGTTTATTAATCTTATTACGTCCATCCGAGACAATGCATACAACCACCTTTTTCCATCCATCCTTTCCCCATATTCGTGATCTTTCTCGCTTACATAATCTATGAATATTTTTTACTACTCCTTGAAACGTACGTGCGAATAATTTTTCATCTTCATTATACATTGTAGTTACAATAAATAATTCGGTTTGTCTTCGAGGTTCAACAAGTTCTTGTCTAAGAGTGTATTTGTTTTCTTTAAATTCATTAGGGTCACACGTACAAGCGGTATATCTAACATGAGTAAATTCTCTACCGCTTTTTTCAGGAATTAAAGACAATAACTTGGAAGGTACAGGACATTCGATGACGAAATTCCCTTCATATAATTTAACCTGTTGAGTTTTATAACGACGTGGTTGCACTTTTGGAGCTGAACCATAATGTTTTTCTTTCACATGTTCTGGTGGTTCAATATTTATTACTTGTTCTGAACTCGTTTGAGACGATGATGATGAATTTAGCTGTGGTGGAAATTGCGGATAGGTTGAAGAATTTGAATTTGGTGGTTGAGGTTGCGGGTAAGTTTGTTGTGGTGGTGTTGTTGGATATTGTGGATATTGTGGTGGTGGTGGTGGCTGTTGAACGTATGGCTGAGGTTGAGGAGGATATCCTCCCTGTTGTTGAGGAATAGGAAATCCTCCTTGTTGTTGTGGATATCCTCCTTGTTGCTGTTGTGGATACCCTTGTGGGTATCCTCCTCCTTGTCCGTATCCAGACATTTTATTACTAGAATCTCTTTTTTTTTTTTTTTTAAAAAAAAAAAATAATTTAAAAGATAATATCGATTAATTTAATTTAATTGAATTTAACCTATTTTCTTCTTTCATAAACCACAATCGTAAAAGGATTGTTTTTCATTAAAACAATTCGATATATATATGAAATTAAGGAAAAAATGAAAAGTCCCCTTTTTTTCCTCAGAGAAAATTCCAAAATGGATTGCCAAGACAAATTGTCTTTTATGGCCTTACAATGACAATCAAACCCATAATGGTCTAACCTTTCATGGTATTACATATAAAATGAAATATAAATATTTATCATGTACACCCAATTACAAAAATCCATTTTCCCTTATTCCAATTTTTTTTTCACTAACGAAAGAAGTAAAAATTCAGCCTGATTGCTTATCACAATATTATAATGTTCAATGGTAATCACGTGGTTACTTTGTTGTTACCGAAGTAAAATTGATTTTGTTGGTTTTTTTTTGTTTAAATAAATAGATGCAAGCCTTTATCCATTAAAATATTACTATATTTGGAGCTTACAAATTCACGGGATCTGCGATCAATGAATTCTGAGAAACAATAATGTGAATTCGTGCGGGAAATGTATTTCTCAATACATATGCAGGGAATTTCTACAAGAAACTTAGCGGAACGTAATTATGATGAATTACATCAACGTAAAAATAATGAATGAAAGGATGATTTATTTGATAAAACAATTCCGAGTTTGAAATTAATTAATTAATTATACAAGCCTGATGATACGTAATATCGATATTCTGGCAGAGTATATTATTTGCATCAACTTTGATCCTCTATCCAGCTCGCCTTTTCTCCTTTATTTCATCTCCTTGTTCGCAAAGAGGGCTACGAAAGGTCCTTACAATAAAATTAACACGATCTTTGATTTGTAACATAAAAAAAAAAAATATGGCTACTACGGAACCTTGTTTTACCTGTATTTCTTATAGAACTCAGCTTGAACAAAAAGAAGCTATTATTGCAAAATATCAAAAGGTCGTTCAATTTCAACACGAACTTATTCATGAATTATCTATCAGTCAAAAAATTACTACCAAAGATACGGCTTCCGTTACAACCAATGATGAGCCTGCATTGACTGCTGTTCGCGAAAAATGTGGGTTTTACAACTTTTTTTTTTTTTATTTCTTTTTAAATTTCATATTTTGAATTGATTCTTGCTTTCATATACATATATTGCTTTAGCCAATCGAAACTACTATCGCACTTACGTTGGACCTTTGACTGGCGAAGTAGATAAAGCATCATTGAAGCAATGCCTTGAAGAATCATTTGGTCCAGTTGATACCATTGATTTTATCCCCGGGAAGGTATGTATCAGTTGAGAATATCTCTTAATATTTTACACAAGTATCACGAGATCAATATTAACTTAAAATTTTTATAAAGTCCTGTGCCTTTGCGAATTTCTTTTCTCCAACCGCGTATCATAATGCCATAAGCGAAGGTGCTATTATGGTGAAGGGTATTGTCTTGAGTGTTGAACAAGCCAAAAAACCAAGATTTCGTTATTCCAAGAAAAAGTTGTCAACATCATAAACGGGTGGCATATTTTTGACACGTACTATTTTTGAATTTGTGAATTTCGGTAATAGCGTCTTTTGATTCTTAATCCATTTCCTCCATACAATATAATTTTCGCGAAAAATTTATTACTTTATATATCAAATTAATTAAACCATATTCGGACACCATTAAATTGGTAAAAAGACGAATTAAATATTAATTAGTAATTACTTTCCTTGGATGACAAAATAAATATTATCTTTCTTTCGAACATTAAAATAAAAGCTTCTTAATATTAAACTTGGTCACCGTTAATTATAATTGTTATGAACCTAAAAGTAAAGTAATTTCAAAAAAAAAAATTACTGAAAATTAAAAGATTTTCAAATTTATTAAGATCACTTTCACTGTTAATCCTTATGTAAATTACTTGATCTCATTAATTTTAAATATAGTGTTAATTATCAGGTATCACGTGATTTTCTCGGTTTTTTTATAATTGACGATCACTTTGATAAATCGTGTATTTAGTTCTTATATTGTATAAGCATTATTTCATATTACAATATAATATAAAATCAATTGTTTATAAATTCCAATTACTATAGTAATGTTTATTTATAATTATATGTTTCCTTTTTTTCTTTTTATTATTAATATTAAAAATGTTTAGAAAATTCTTGTAATAAATGCTTGTTTTTCTTATTTTTTAATAATTCTGAAGCCTTGCTGAAACCAGATGTAGTTATTTTATTATTCTGTGTCTCATCATCCTTTATTTCATCAGTTTTAGGTTAAAAATTGAGTATTTCTTCAGTTATTTGTTGCATAACTAAATTAAGAATTTTTTCTTTTTTTCTTTTATTACTTTAAGGTAATTACATATTTCAGCTGATGAATTATAACCAGAAATTTGCCATTGCTTCAACTTCTTCATTTTCAGCATCAAATATATTGATTATATCTCTTTCTAAATGATTAGAAATATTTATTTTAAATAAGTAAATACAGTCAGATCTCTCTAAATACATTCTCTATAAATATACATCCTAATTAATGTATACAATGTTTTAGTCTTAAGCTTGTGATTTAAATGCTAAATGCATCCACTAAGTTTTATATATACAAGAAGTTTTTCAGTCATTTTATATAACAACTCTATCTCTAAATGTATATCATATGATTATCCTATAAAATAATAAGACTAGTATTAATGTTAGATCATTTAAAAGTAATGTTAAATGTTTTTTTTAAAAAAATAAGTCAACTTTTGTAACTATAAATTTCAAATATTAGATCATTTAGAGGTGAGTCATAAATATTTTAATATTTATTTTTTTTAATCAAATCAATAATTAATAATATAAGAAATTATTTTAAAAATTTTTTTTAAAAAATAGAATAATATATTATTAGTATAACTTAAACATTAAAATTCTATTAAGTAAATCTAACTAATTTTATTTATTATACTAATGTAATATCTTTAATACATAAAAAAAAAATAAAAATTATAATTATTATATCATAAAAAATTTGTTAAAATATATATTTTTCATTAATGCATCTCTCTTTAAATACATTCTTATTCTTATTTCTAAAGAGATACATTTAGAAAATTTGACTGTATTACATTTAATACAGATTTCATAAAATATTTTTCTAATTTATTTTTTATTAAATACTTGATTATAATACCATTTTCTTTAAAAATTGCTAATAAAAAAGTATTAAAATTCTATTAATTTAATATAAAATAATTAAATAATTTAATTTACTTATTATATTTATTAAAATTCTCAGATAAAATAATTAATTTATACAATCTAAAGGTCTTATTAAAATATATTTAATATATTTGTATTAGATTTAGTGTTGCTTTTAATATTTGATAAAAATAATATTTCAAAAGTATTTAAATTTCTTCTAATTCTTCTTAATCATTTTTTTGATGAAATTTTCTAAAAATAAATTTATCTTTTATATTTTTAAAATTGATTAATTTGTAAATTATAATTTTCATCATTTTATAAATATCCTAATAGACAAATATATAAGAAAACTCTTCTAAGTAATCCTTTAGGTTTATTTTTCATATGCTATTAAGTATAATATATAATTTTAAAAATTATTTTTATTTAATAGATTATCTCTCAAACTGTAGAGATTTGTAGGCAAATTTGCCTGCTTATTTACTATAAACTTCCTTCTGATTTACTTTTATAAAAAATTAAAATTTTTAAAAATTTTTTTTTTAAATTAATTTTATAAATATATATAATA
>CAJVPP010002680.1:0-13869 GCA_910592005.1 Funneliformis mosseae
ACTCGATACGAATATTGACTGTGAGTTGTATCATTAAAACCGTCAAAAGACAGCGCATTCTCACCTTAAAAAAATAATATCTTCAAGAATAATAACTGCAAGGTATATTATAAGAAGCTTATAAATACACTATATACCATCAAATACCTTACTATATACCGTTTCAGACAACAACTTTGCAGGTTAAAAGTAAAAATTCGTATGTGTCGAATAAAATAAAGATATTACTAAACATTATTTTTTTAATTTTTTATTCTTATTGAAATAGTAGTTCGTCGTGGGAAAAAGATAATCTTTTGGGGAACGCGCGTCCACGTAATATATAAATATATGGCAAAATCAATGTGATCATTTAATTACGTAATTTCTGGAATTTTGTGCGTCAGATGTCGATTTGAGTCAAGTGACAGTTGACATGCGTCAGATGACTAATGCTGGGCAAACCTTCTTAAGGCATTATAAATCAGCCCAAAATAGGCCTATAATTTAGGCCAGTCGGCATCTGACGCAAAATTATAGTTAACGCACAACATATATACATTTTAAATCAAGGATTTTAAACCAAAGTCTCATTTACGTATTAATTGATAATTAGCTTCAACTATTGACTATTTACATGATCTTCAGAACGAATTTTTAAATATCGATCGTGAAATAAATACAACCAATTATTTTTCAGACAATAGTCGATGAATTTTTTAACAAAGAAAATAATGAGGAAGTGTATCGGTAACCAATTACAAACTGAAAGCAATGCGTCGAAGATTTTCAACCACTAAATCAAGTGATTTATTTTCTTCTATATTGTTCTATACGTCTCATAGCCACAAAATCTCTTTCATCTTCAACAGAAACGACTTCATTTAGTGCAGATAAACAAAATCTTTTTATAAATCTATATATACTGTATTAAATCACAATGGAATAAAAACAGCTTTGGCACATACAACAACAAAATAGAAACAAATGTATTTTCAAAAACAAATAATTTATTGATTTCTATTTTTTTTTTTTTATGAAAAGATTTTTTTTTTATTTACGCGTAAAATTTAAAGTTTTTTTTTTTTTATTACATTATTCAGAGGTATAAAAAAAGGAAAGTAATTTTTTTTGTTATGATACATTAAATTAATTTCTAATTATCACACTTTACTATAATAATCATAATAACAATTATAAAAGAAAATAAGAGACATTAATCATCGAACTTTAATTCTTATGCAATCGTCACATGTGCCTCTTTGAGCAACGGGCATAATAACTGGTTGATGAGAAAATGAAGAAACAATAGTACAAATTCTATAATTCCCGGCAGGTAAACCCTCATCAACGTTAACACCAAGAACGCCGTCTTGAGCGGGTTCATCTAATCCTTTAAAAAAGGCGAAATTCTCGGGATTCGGGACATTTCTTTTGTCATTGTTCAATTTTTGGATAGTTATGTGAGAATGTCCAATGATTTTTCCGTCATCCAATTCCTGAGGTCTTACGTAATATTCCTTTATCGGATCCGTGAAAAATCCGGTAATTAAATTTTCGGAAATTGTTTCAATCCGAAATTTTTCGTTCGCAGGTATTGTGGATCCATCTTCTGGTTCAATGATTAAAGTTGAAATCATGTTATCAACATCCGGAACTTCTCCTAAAACTGTTTCTACACAATATCCATCCCGATTTTGTGTACCATCTCCTTCGTCTAGGTTCGATTTTTTGCAAATGTCATTATTCTCTTTGTTATCATTCTGTCTTTTCTCAATATTTAACGGGACGGCATGAGTTGAACTTTCCAAAAAGGAAATTAAAGCAATGATAAGGATTAGAAATAGGTTGATCTTTATTCCCATTTTCTACCGTTTCTATTTCCAGTAATGATTTTATTAATTAATTTTTATTTTGTTGTTGAAAAGGATGATAGTGATTAATGTGTAATAATCTAACAAAATGTGCACCAGGCAACCTATGTAATATGTCTATGAAATCAAATCAATGATTTCAATTTTAGACCAACGAAGTACCGGAATGAGAAACGAAGAGTTTGAGAAAAAAAATGATAACTCATCCTTGGAGAATACTTGAAGGCTTTTTATAACTTTATTAAATCAAAAAAAAAAAAACAATTCGGATTAACAAAGTATTATAAAATTCTGAAACCGTTATCGCAATTCGCTTTATGCGCGTGATGGTGTAATATAATTTGATGTTACACTGGTTGGTTTTTTTTTTATATATATTTAAAATCTACGTTAATTTTATTATTGTATCACTTTACGTATTAATTATTGAAGACTTGTTTCACTTGGTAAGGGACAAAGATTTTATGGCGCATTGTACACTTTACATCAAGGCTTACCTTTTTTTTATGTACCAAAATAGGTGTTTTTATAAATTGCGCTGGTTACTTTCCAACTCTTTTTAGGTATTGGATTTACAATGTTCATTAATGTCGTTTTACTAGATAGGAACACAAGAAAAAAATCGGCTTCAAATTTGATCTAAACCTGAACATACGATTAAGGGAAGTGGAGAAATGATCTAATACTGGTTTTAGAAGTTTTGCATCTTACGTTTTTTTTTTCTTTGATTAATAGAGATCATCATAAGAAAGACAATTGTTAAAACGTTAAAAAAAAAAAAAAAAATAGTGGTACATTTCATTTTATTTTTTTTTTTTGGTTCGCATCAATGATAAAAAAAAACTCCTGTTTCAGCAAGAACTACAAGGAATTAAGAATTCTTTTTTATAATGGCTGCCTTTTTGTGAATCTACAATTGTTAAAATTGTTCATTACAAACTAAGAAAAAAAATTTTTCCAGTAACGTGATACAATGAACGTTTATATAATACAAATGAATTTTTTTTTTAAAAAAAAATTGGCACTGTTTCTTGTCACAATGCTTTTGACGCAAATTTGTAATCAAAATGATACACATGATAAAAAATTTCTTAAATCATAAAAGAATGGTTGTGGTGTTTACATGTTGTGGAAGTCAAACTTTTTTGGATTTTTCACGAATTGAATCATTTTATATTTCCAAGCGAACGAATTATACCTGCGTGCCAAGAATATAATTAGAAATCAATTTCAGTTGAAGATTACATCATTCGACATCTCCGTGATCTTTTTCTAGGAAAAAAAAAAAAGCGAATTGGATAAATAAAATTTTAGATCAAAAACACGCAATCTGAACGTGTTTCCCATATATCAATTGGGATCTAAACTAAATTTAGAGATGTAGAAGCAACGACGGTGTGCCGCAAATTTATATGTGATGTGTAAAAATGAAAATTTTATTTTACTGCGTCGTATTGTACGTATGAATACATGATGGAATTTTTTTTTTTAAAAAATAAAGTTTCTAAATTATTTTATCTCTATCATTCTTTCAATGCAATTCTAATTTTTTTTTTTTTCTAAAATTTTTTTAAAACTTTATGATGACTTAAAATACGATTCCGATTCAAACGGATATGAAATTGTAAATAGATGATTTATACTGTATCATTTTTAAGAAATATTTATACTCGAAAAAAAATTTTCTTTTTATACTTTACTGAAAGGTAAACATAAGAATACACCAAATTTCCGTATCTCAAAATAATTATACTCAAGCGGTAAAAAGAGTCAAGTTTATATCTCGTACCCGGAAAAAAAGGGATGCTGAATTTTTATAAGAATATTAAATAAAATACCCTACAAACACAACATCCAACCAAATTTACTCTTATCGTACCTTATAAAATTTTTATGTAACTTATACTTCAACTCTCTCTCGTCTCTTCGATAGTTTCTCCTTCTACTTTCAAATTCAAAATTGTATTTTCAGAATTGTCAGATGAATTTTTAGAAGATTTTTCCGATACCTTCTTTGGTTCCTTATCCGTAGGATTTTTCGGACTTCCGTTCGCTATATCCGTGATTTGTTCTTCTTGATTTGTCGTCGTCGTCGTTGTTTCTTTCTCATTTTTCTCATTAATATTTTTCTTAATTTTAGCTTTTTTGTTAGAACGAGCAGTACTCGAATTTTTAGATTTACGACCCCTTTTACCAGTCAAGGTTCCCTCCGGTTTAATAATTCCTTCAGACTCTTGAATTTTTGGTTCGTATACGATAAACCTATTGCCCAATGTGTTTCTCGATGTGGGACGGGATGATTTTGATTTGTCTTCGGGTGAACTCTTTTTACCCGATTTTTTAGTTTGTTCAAATTCAATTGATTCGCTGGACTCGGATTCTGCTCTTGAAGATCTGACCGAATCATTCTTATTACCGATGTCACGTGATGGCGTTAGATCTCTTTCATTTTGAGGGGAAGTATAATGGGTAGGACTTTTCACCAATTCCTGTGGATATGATGCTTGTTGTGAAGATGGGGGCTTGGATGGTTTATCACGTTCATTTTGATTCGATAGTGACCTTTCACGATCAATTTGGTTAGAAACTTGTGGAGCTATTTGAATTTTTTCGCGTTGACTATGCATGACACCATCTTGACTGTGTTGTTGTTGATGTTGCTGCTGTTGCTGCTGTTGATGCTGTTGATGATGTTGATGTTGATGTTGATGCTGCTGCTGTTGTTGTTGTTGTTGCTGCTGCTGTTGTTGTTGTTGTTGTAATGGCCAATAAAGATGCTGTTATCAAAAAACGGGATAAAAATCTGAATATTCAAAAAACAAGAGTATAAAAGAGATGAAACATAAATTGAGGTGAATCGTCTTACTTTGGGCTGGACTCCCGCGGCGACGGAGCTCATGTCTTGACGCGTACCTTGTTCAGCAATCAATTCGGCGATTTGTTCTGTTGATGATGGGGTTGGCTCTGACGAAGGAACTTGTTGTAACGTTGAAAATACTGGCATATGTGAAGGTGGTTGACTAGGCATCGGATTGCCGAGCCGTTGCATTATGTGATGATACGCTTGCATACCTTTCAATAAATCTTTACTCAAAGTTTCTGAAATTGGCTGATCTGATAATTGCGATTGTAAAGATTGTAAACCCATTTGATTTTGTGAATGATGTAGTAAAGAAACGGATGCACTTTTTGGCGCCAAAGGGCGTAAAGACGCAGGTTTTTTCTCGGGTTTTGATGAGGTTTGATCAAAGGAATTTTTAGCAAAAGTTCCTAATGTAGAAGTAGTTGAAAACGAAATTTTCTCTTGTTCAAGTAAACGAGCCAAATTTTTTGCCAAAGGACTTACACCAGGAACTGTTGAATTCGATATGTTTGAAGTTTTCCCGCATTTTTTTGCTGAAGGATCAACTTCAATCTCAGTTGCCTCAATGTGTACCTCTCCGTTATCAACGTAAAGGAAGAATCCGGATATAAAAAATTGTGAATAAGCATCCCAATTGAACGCCATGTTATTCCACTTCTCATTATCAGTTTGATAACCAACTCTAAACCTTGGATCTGTGTAAGATCGTGAATAACCACTATGAATTGATGATTTCGTTCGAACAAATTGACAATTTTCTATCTGCCTTAATGAACCGGAAATAGGTTGAGTGTGAAAACTCAAATATGGAGCCGAAATCGGTATTTCTTCGGGTTCCCAACAACCCGATGACGGTGATGGGAAAGGAGTTGCCACAGAGACATTTAACTTTTTTTATTATGATGATGATGTGATTATGATCATGATGAATGATGATTGATGACGACGATGTTGATTATGCATGATTTGACAGAGAGTTTTTATAATTTAAGTTTAAAAAATATCGAAATCCATAAAGAAATCGCAAATCATTTAACTGAAGAAAATCATTTTACCGTAAATCCTTCTTCTTTATCTATAGTCTCGTAAGAAAATTGTCCCACCAAAGTAACAACATCGCCTTCAGTGAAAGAATGACAATATTTTGTCATTTTCGCACTTGAAAGTATCTTAAATCGAAATGTACCAAATTGACCCGCTTCACACCTAAATCTACCCACACCATAATCGATACCATTCTGACGCGATTTTTGTTCTATAAAAGCGACAACATGCATAGTAGAACCCATTTTTTTATACGATGATTTGTTCCACCTCTCGTCTACTTTTGATGATAACTATGAATAAATAATAATATATATATATATGTATGTATGTATGAGTGTGTTATTTATCGATGGTAAAACAGAAAAAGAAAAAAAAAACAAAAAAAATTATCAACAATGGGAAAGAGAAAAAAAAAATTAGTATTCATACAATCGGATCAATTGAAAAAAAAAAATGGGTTTTTTTTTGTGGGAAATAATCAACTAGTAGTTTATTTTAATTTAAAAATAAACACGAGATAATTACCTAAAATGTGTTATCAAGGTCAGCAGGTTTGTGTATTTTCTTTTAACAATTTCCGGATACGGTAAATTCAGACCGGATCAATGAAAAAATTGAACAAGGAAAAAAAAAAAATAAAGAGAAAAAAAATGTGGATAGTTTATAAAGTTTTTGAAAGATATTGATTTCCTTTTTTAACACATATTTGAGTAGACAAAGGAATTTATGATTCAATATTGATGGTTAAAAAAAAAAGGGCAAAAAAAAAAAAAGATAAAAAAAAAAAGCGTATAAATAAAATGATATTTTGACCCTTCCTATTATAAAAGGAAATTTCAAGTTGGCTGAAGGATTAAATTTAGGGTTGATGACAATAAAATGCTTAATTTGGTAAGTTTCAAAAAGTATAAATAAAACACAATCATATCAAGATAAAAAGGGAGATACCAAAAAAGTTTATAACTTATCTACAGAATAATTAATAATGTAACCAATTAGACATTTTATTTGTTTTGGAACCATTGGATTTGCATTGAAACCTTCCGTAAATGAATATTTCAATGAAATCCGTTTACAGAATGTAAAAAAAAAAAATTTATAATATTATTGATATGGGAATTGGCGGAAATTTTTATGTCGTTGAACAGGCAAAGGAAAAAAGGAAATTCTTGAAATGAACTTACCAAATTATAATAAGCCTATATATGAAATTTGCTGTATATTACCTATTTTAGATTTCCCGAGGCTCATTTTTCAGGTAAGGAATCAATGAATTCCCCAAAAAAAGATTATAACGATAAATCTTCTTTTGATTGATGTGACTTTTTATATCCCCATTGTTTAAATGGTTAACCAATCATATGCATGCAGCAAAAGGGATTCATCTCTATCTTTTTCAACTCAAAAAAAAAATCGAACCCTCATTTTAAAAAAGATCCTACCCTTGTCCCATTTTTTTAATAAACCTTATGTGTCGTTTTATACGTTTTATGCCGTTTTAATGATCGGAGTTTTTCGGAGTCATTTTTATTGGTTTCAACGTGTTTTGTCTCACGACAGCGAGCTGCAGTAAAAAATTCCCTAAAGTGGTTGATCTTTCTAAAATCTTTTTCCGGGTTTTTATTTAATTATGTGTCAATGAAAAAATAAATGATCTTCCATTAAGGTTTATTCACAAAGGAAAGTTCCTTTCAGGCAAACATTCCAAAATCGTTAACCTGTAATTCACAAATAAAATCGTGTGTTAAATTCATCGATGGTAATTTTATAATACCAATTTATTCTTTTTTTTTTTAAAAAAAAAAAAAAAAAAAAAAAAAAAAAAAAAAAAAAATGGAAAAAAAGGTTCATTTTTCACACGTCATAAATATTTTTTTAAATATTTTTTTTTCGAGAAATCATTGCCCAAAATCATTTTTAAAAAAAATTCTAGAATTTTGAAAATATCTCATGTTAAACAATTTAAGTATATTGATTGAAATGTTCTTATCAATTCAAAATTTTATTTATTGTCTTTTGAAATGTGAACTATAATTAGATCACATTATTAATAATTATAATTGTAGATTTTTTTTTTTTTATTTTCAAATCGAGTTCAAAGCCTGAAAAGTTCATTATGGTTGACCAATCTGGTATTATTATTATTATAATGACACTTTTTGTTTAAGACTTTTTTTTTTTAATTACATTTCATTAACAACTCGATAGGGCATTTGTGTGTAACGCGGTGAAAAAACTGGGGATTTTTTTATTTTTTTAAAGAATCAATCAATGTTTTAAACGTGTGTTAATGAACAAAATAAATTCTAAGAATGGAATTGTATCGCTCAAATTATTCTGAATAAGCCACGTTCTTGTGATTTTGATCTCATCATATTTACTTTTCATGAAAATGAATAATCATTGGTACACAGCTTCTATCCTCAGTCAACTGACCCCCTTCTACATTCCTAAATAAGAGAGAAAACCTTTACACCTCAAATCGAGACAGAAAATCGTAATGATGTTTACACTTGAAAGAAGAAACCTTGCTCAAGATGAAATGCCCATAAACTTGAAACTAATATTTGACTCGTGAGGAAGCAGTGCAAGCACCCATCATGCACTTGTCTTATAGATAAGGACCAAAACTTTATGATGCCAACCTGGCCTTGGCAAAAATTGTGGTATTGACAATATTTTGACCTACTAACAGTTTAAAGTTTAAAGGTTCACCCGCAGGAATTACATCATTGAATCATATACCAACGTCAATGAAATGGAATGAGTAAAGATTTGTCAAACCGAATCCATTATTCTGACAAAAACAGTAGTAATTTGCGCAGTATGTCTCCGATCAATTACAATAAAGATTCAAAATGCTTGAAATCATTATATTCCTTTATATATTAAGAAAATATCGATTATAAACGAAAAGATGTATAAATTAGTTCAATTAAAGTGTGGGGAACTAAATCGATTAGAAAAATCGGGAATTTCTAATTCTAAAATTTTCATGTACTGATTATATATATATAATGATATATATTATTGTGCAAACATTTTTTTTTTTTTTTTTTTTTGTGGAAATTTTATATTTATAACGTCATAAATACAGTGATTTTAAATAATATATATATAAAAAGATATTTGGGCAGACAGCGTCTCATGAAATTTTAATATAATTATTATCAGCACTTTGCATGAAATTATTCTCATGAGGATAATTTAAATTTTAGCAATGCTTTACATACTTCATTCCTGTAGATTATAAATAAGATATCATAACCGGATTTATTTAAAAAAGTTTATCATTTAGACGTTAAAATCCCTTTAAAGTCATATAGTAGTTATAACTAATATGTCACGATTATGGCGCATTCAACTTAAAATTATAATTTAAATTTAAAAAGTCCAAGGGAAAAAATAATATGGATATTTTGAATACATGATGAACAATAGGGTTGGATCGGTCCGGTCCGGTCCAAAAGACTGGTCTTTCATATTTCTTTGGACCGGACCGGTCTTGTACCATTCGGTCCTACCAGTCCGGTCAAATTGTTTTCTTACCAGACCGATTTATAAGATTGGTCCAAGGATCGGTTTAAACATATTAGAAAAATATACATATAAAATTATCAATTATTTAATAAAATAATTGTATAAATTTAATAAATAAAAAAGTATAATAATAAAATCATTGCATACGAAACGATTACTGTGCTTTATTAATCTCCATTTCCGATTTTTCATTTCGGGCAGTATCGTTACAGTAAAATATTAGGACATGTCTAAGGATTGACTTATGGGCAGTTCATTCCATAAGAGAGATGAAAACCGGGTCGATCCAACTCTAACTTTTTAATATTTTATAAATAAAATTAACATTAATATACTATAAATAGTAAAGACCGGTCCTCAGAACATGGACCGAGGACCGCAAGGACCGGTCCCATTAACCGGTCTAAGACCGGTCTTTCCAGGACCGATCCATCCCTAATGAACACCATAATTGGCGGCTAGATTAACATATCGAAAGGAAGATTCGGCCACTTTTATTATTTTTACACGAGTGGTATCGGAAAGGTGGAAATTTCATTGAAATCGATGATTGATTTGAAGGTCTCTGTAAATACAAGTTATAGCTTTGATAAAGGATCGTTTTAACTTATTATTATTTTACTTGATTAAATTTGGTTATCAATTATCTAATATTTAAAATCAAATATTAGAAAGATAAAAAAAAAAAAATTTCATATTATCGCTAAAAATTCATTACTAATTGTCAAAAAACAAATGGTTGAAGCTTATAATGGGTTGGAATTCGTTCTACAAACTTCATGATCGATTCTATGATTGAAGAAATATTTGGCGAATATAATTTATTGCTGTAAGATTTGTAAACTGCCAAGTAAAAACACAAACACTAAAAATTTTACGGTAAAATTGGATAGATAAGGGATAATTATTATATAAAGAAGAATTGAAAAATACCAAAAAAGAAAACTTTCCTTGTACTTTGTAATTATTACTATTGTTTTTTTTTTTAAGCAAAAGAATTTATTTTTTTAAATTCATTTACATTCCAATTTGCTTGCATTGATGAAACCTGGATTAACATATTGTACTTTGGCTAATTACCGGTATTCGCATAAAATTATAACCTTTTTTGTTTTATTTAACAATTGGATAAAATAGGAAGGTAAACAGCCTATCCGTTCTATGAACACCAACAGGATCCACATATAAATATTTGTAATGGATAAGCTTCGTCGATAACATATAATTAATATTTTAATTTACTTATATGGTTTATCTAAATATAATTTATGGTAAGACAAAAAAAAAGCTTGATTTTATATTATTTGAATTCCATATTCTTTCATTCTTTCTTCAGAAATTTCAGAAGGACAGGATACCGTCAGATCACTACCAGAAGCGGCTTTTGGAAAAGCCATAACATCTTTAATGGATTTTGTTCCACATATTGTTGCCAATAACCTATCAAATCCTATAATCATATAATAAAATATAATAAGCACAAAATAATAAATTGTTATAATAATGATTTAAATAATCATGTGATCCAATTGCATTTCTTACCCAATGCAATTCCACCGTGGGGAGGGCATCCATGTTCAAGTGCTTTTATCAAGTGATTAAATCTCTTTGCTTCTTCGTCACTTAACTAAATACACATATAATGTTAAAAAATTATAGGTTTATATGACAGGATTAACGTAAAATACCTTTAATATTTCATTAAATATCATAGATTGTAATTTTGCTGAATGAATTCTTATGGATCCACCTCCAATTTCTATTCCATTTAAAACTAAATCATAATGCTGTCCTTTAACCTAAATAAAAAAAAATTACACACACATATATAATAAGTTAAATAATAACGATAAAACTAGTATATTTAAATACACACCTGTTCAGGATCTTTGAAAAGTAATTTAACGTCTTCGGGAATAGGTGCTGTGAACGGATGATGCGTTGAAGACAACCGTCCAGTTTCATTATCACGAGTAAATAAAGGAAATGATTCAACCCAAAGAAAGTTATAATCTAATGGTGATATCTTCAATTTATCTAAAATGAAATGAATAAATTATTAATAAATGTTTGATCTAATAGGATATAAAATATTTGATGCAACAAATACTTTTCGATTGTAACAAATTTGCAATTTGAGATCGAATTCGTCCCAATAACGTCCAATTCCCCTAATAATAATAATAATATAATAAAAATACCATTTAAAATAATGAAAAACTATAAGTTAAATGGATTTACCGTAAATAGCTGCTTTCGTTTGTGCACGATCACCAAATCTTCAGCTTCAATATCAAATTCTTTAGTAAGAGAATTATCTTTATTAAATAGATTAGGCGAATGTTTCAATAAAGGCGAATCAGAAAACCAAGAATTTAACTTGTCGGCACTCATCTTATGAAATTCCTGTTATTTTATTTGATTATTTTTAAAAAAAGGAATAATCACTAAAATAATCAAACATTTAAAAGAATCCATGTATAAAACTCTATTTATACGTACACATTTGAATTTTAAATCTTCTGAGGCATCACCCAATGATTTTAAAGACTTAATCTCGCTGTTACTTAATAATATGGCACCATTTTTGACAACTAAACATTCAGCACAATATCCGGATTGATCCAAAGGATCAAATACAAATGATGAAATATCTTTGATCTGTAATGAATTTATTTTTAAATTTAATATAAAACTTTCGTTTGCTAAAAATATATATATATTTTTAATCATACATACTTCCATGCTATAACGTGTATCTGGCTTGTCAGACCCAAACTTGACAAAAGAAAAATCACATTAATTAAATTTTCAATATATAAATTAATCTTTATATAATAAAAAGTTACTTTGCTTATGGCCTCTTTGAAGGTAATTCTCGGGAATGGTATCTTATTTTTTAAATCTACCCCAAGAACCTTTTCCCATACTTTTATCAACATTTTTTCAATTAACGACCTTATTTCATTTGCTTTCACAAATGACATTTCCAAGTCAATCTATATTAATTTTTTAGTAAAATCGTATTAATGTTATACTCAAAGTTTCATGATGAAAAAAAGGCGTTCTTTCACACTTGAGTAAATTCCGGTTGTCTATCAGTTCTAAGATCTTCGTCACGAAAACATTTCGCCATTTGAAAATACTTGTCAATTCCTCCTGCCATGAGTAATTGTTTATACTTTCAAGGAATGAAAATCTTTTTCAATAATTATATAAAGATAACCTGAAAATCAAATACAGTATAAAAATGAAAAAGGTATTAACTTGTTGCGGACTTTGTGTTAATGCATAAAATGACCCTTTTGTTCTTGTTGGTACTATAAATTCTCTTGCTCCTTCAGATGTTGATTTAAATAATATAGGTGTTTCAACTTCAACAAATCCTATACATTGATATAAAGATGAAGTATTATAAAATCTAATTAAATGAGTCTAAAGAATATTACCTTCATTCACAAGAAAATTTCTTATGGTCCATGATGCAAGCGAACGTTTACGAAGATTATTTTGAAGAAAGTCCCGTCGTAAATCAATGTATCGATGCCTCAATCTAACTTCTTCATTTGGCTATGTTCAGTTAAACAAAATATTATAAATATTTTATTACAATAAATAACATTTAATAACTTACTAATTTTCTACTATCCAACGGGAAAAATGGCAAGTTATTTGCCCGATTGAGACAATAAAACTTATCAATTTCAACTTCAATTTCACCAGTTGAAATTTGCTATTATGAATTAATCTAGAACATTAGTTAAAGTTTTCATTATCCAGTAGATTTTAAAATAAAAAATCGATCATACCATGTTGATAGTTTCTTTTGATCTTTTAACGACAACTCCTTCTATACAAATAACACTTTCCGTCGATAATTGAGAAAGTTCTTCTTTTAATTTAGATGATGTACATACAAGTTGTGTTGTCCCAAATGAATCTCGAATTGGAAGAAAGATCAATTCCGAGGATATCATGCTGCGGAAAAAAATTGATCCACTTAAAGTTTAATTATTAATTTGAGAATATTTAGAATAGCTTTATACCGAATTTTTTGGGCCCATCCATTTAATATTACACGTTGACCAACGTGGCTTGAGCATAAGTCTCCACACGTATGAGTCCTTGAAGGAAAAGTTGCTATAAGATATTAAATTTATTAGTTCGGAAAAAAAAATTAAAACCGTAAGTAGGGAATGTGTTTTTACCTTGTAAATTTGCAAGTTGATTAATTGATTGGTTTGTATCTGTTTTAAATGCATACTTTGATGAAAAAATCGCTCGTTTTTGATATGAAATTAGTAAATTTGGAATCAATCGTCTTTTTATTGAATAATTTAAATATTTAATCATTGTTATCATTTGTTTGAAATTTTTATTTTATTTATATAAAATTTTTTTATATGAAATTTTTATATGATCAACATATATTAAAACAACGCGATTACGCAAAAAAGCTACACTCCCTGGCCAAAAGTTTAGGACCACCCCGAAATTTGCGAAATAATCGACATTTAACCCTAGTTAATACATAATTAACTAAAATAAAATTAGAATTTTGTGTAA
>CAJVPP010002681.1:0-13865 GCA_910592005.1 Funneliformis mosseae
TTTCTCATTCCATTCCCAAACATTAATGGAGATATCAGGATTCATCTCCTCTATCTTATTAAATATTCGTGGGCAGACAGGTGTGGGTATTGGGATACCATCTAGCTTGGTCTTCTCCAAATATTTTCAAAGACTTTTTGCCCGGTATATACGTCTATCAAGATGGTCTGTTTTTCCGTCCTGATATGCGAAATAGCAACCTAATGCTCTCCAAAGACAATTATCTGTTGGATTGCCTGTATCTGGATCGATAATATCTGAATTATCTGGATTGATAGTATATTTTTATTGGCAAGCTTTTTGGGAGTGGGGATGTATGATCCTCTATAAGCACGACGAAGAGTATAAGACTCAATCAATATCATCTCAATTCTGAGGAGGATCTTGCCAGATTTTTCTTTTAGATAAGATTCGATCTTTTTATCAATTTTTACCCCAAAAAGAGTTATGTGCTCATCTATATATCCCTCAAAAAGGATTTCGTGCATTGAGCCTCTATGGTATGGATAGTGATAACTGATTTCATAGTTTGTTAGGTTGCTAATATCACCTATTCCTTTATATTTATATTTCACATATGTAGCATATACAACAAGTGTTGATTTTATTTGATCCTTTCTGTATAGCTCTTCTTGAAGAACCTTTGTAATTGCTTTGCATGATGAAGCCATAAACTGTGGCATATATGGGGCGTCTGCATATTCTTTTGAATTATCCTGCTTTTTATTGAAAGCATATGCAGGATTTTTACATGAAGGAACGGTCCCCTCCCATACAGTCATATATTTTAGAGAGCTGTATTGTCTGGTAGAATCACGTTGCCTTTCTAAGAATACTATATCCCCTTCAGGAGGCTCAACCTCTATTTTCTCATCATCTTCTTTATAAACTGATCTGAAATGTTTTCCAAAAGCATATTCCTTTTCTAGTTCGTATTTTTGTCTTTTAGCAGGTGGAAGGTTCTCTATACACTCCTGCCTATTCTTTTCTTCTTTTTCTTTTATCTCATCTAATGTTAAAAGCCTAGCTTCATCAGGATCATGATGTTTGCGATCCCATTTTTCAGCCTCTTCATTAGTAATAAATTTTCTACCACTTGGGTCTACAAATACTGTTTTAAACTGCTCTATATTTATACATGGTGGTAGCTTCCATTGCTTTTCTTCTCTATATGCTTGAGTAGCTGGATCAGGACCTGCTTCTGGATCGTGAATATTCTCATTAATTATATTCACTGGAGGGTTGATAGGTTTTAGATCAGTTCCTTGGTCTATGACCTGCGGGACAGTAGCTTGCTCAGGTGTTGGTTGATTAATTTTAGGTATAATTTTTTTACGACATTGGAATTGTCTTTCTTGATAACGTCTAAGTTTCCATAACTTAGGAAAGTTTTTACCGCATCTATCACAAGTATGAACAACCATTATAGTATTACAATTACTATATAACACTTATAAAATTTCTTTCTTTAATTAATTAATTGTATATACCCTGTAAGTTTTACGTCTCCAAATACTATCAGAGGTTATGCTCTAGGGCTCTTCAGAATGTCAACTAAGTTATTAAAATTTTGGTACCTGCCCAGATATTTTGGTACTTCAGAGGTGAGACTTATTTTTTTCGTATAACTTTTTGACCCTAGTATTTTCTAGAAGAATTGGCTCTAGAATAATTTCCTGCATATCGAGAAATCAATTGTATACTAGAATAGGTTCAATGGCCCTTTTGATTTACTTCCTATCATTCAACATTTTGGTATCCTACCTGTAAATTTTGGTACCCCATACAAAATTTTGGTACCCTCCCTTTGGTCGTGATACCAAAATTTAACCCTTTGGTTACGACAAAGAATCAGTTTTAGAATTAATTCTAGGATATCTCATAAATTAGTATGCATTTTAGGCTTGACAAGGTCATAGCCTCGTATATTTCGTCACTTCGTTTCTCAATATTTGAGTCTACTCCCAAAAGGCAAGCAGTATAGCATAAATATTAGTATACATAGAAGGTTTGCAAAGTCTCCACGAGCTTGACTTCGAACCTTTGGTTCTTGCCAATCTCACATCGCCTCAAAGGCAAATAGAATGGTATATTTTTTTGATATCTTTGGCGGGTTTAAAATCGCACTAGAAATGTTATATTAATTTGATTGATTTTAGTTTTCGAAGCTTAAATTTTATAGCAAGGAATATTATAACGAAATTGAGCGCCGTTGCAAATTTTAGACCTGAATTCTATATTATGGATTTGTAATGCTAGAAAAGCTTCGGGCATATGATTGGAAGCTTTCTGAATACCTTTTTTTTTGACCTTAGAACCCCCAAAATGTCCCTACTAGTTTTGTTTCTGATTTATTTTAAGTTCATTTTTATTTAATACATTGTAATGCAAGAGATCTATAAGAATAAATCATATGACATAGCAAGAATGATCTACAAGAAATTGGTATAACATAAAAGATCATTGAAATTAGCTAAGTAATGATCAACCTAGATATTACATAAACTCTAAGATATGAAGGAAGATGGAATCATTAGCCATGATGACACACAATACAAGCCTAAAGTAGGTATACTAAAGAAGGACATCAAGAGAAGAAAGAAGTTTAGTAATAATAAAGTAATATTTAAACATTTTTATGTAATAATATAGTCATTAATTATAGAATTATTATGAAATAATTAGATAGTCATTACTTCAATATGATATGAATATTACTCATTGATAAAGAAATAACTACATAGTTATTCTGTAATAAGATAGGAATTAGTTTAAGAAATTTATTATAAATAGTCACTAACATTTATCATGTAAAAATAATTTTTTGAGATTGAAGTTTAAGAGTATAAACTTGCAATTTTTGAGAAGTCACTTCTTATTTATCTTTAATAAAATAAAATTGAAATAAATAAATTTTTGAAGTTGTAACTTTTATTATTAAAATATACCTTTAACTATGTTTATTTTATTTGTCAATAAACGTTCTTATACAAATTAAACCTTTAAAGTTGTGAATTTTAGCAGAATAAAAAACTGATTCTTTTTATTAAAATTTTCATTTAATCATTATGCCAGCATAATATCTTTGGTTAATTTGAAGTAATTTAAGGCATTTTAAAGATTAAGTCAGTAAAATCTTCATTTAGAAACTTGAATTGTAAAGGAACACTGTGATAAGATTTTAAGGAAGAGCATGTGACACTCTTTTTCTATCTTTGAATTAAGGAATTAAATAAAGACTCTCCCAAGTAAATCAGAGTTTGAGCTAAATTCAGCTGTTATTCAATCAGTTAAGTATTTTAGTCTGCCTAACTGACAGTTGAGTAATGGCATCAATAATTATTTCTGAATCTTATACTAATTTAATATATGATAAAGGTATTATTTCTGATTTACTTTAAGTTCATTTTAATTTAATATATCAATAAATTATTTTGATTTACTTTAATTCTTTTTTAATACATAATTAAAGTATTATATTACATTAATAATTGTTTCTGATTTACTTTAATTCTTAATGCATGATAAAAGAATTGTCTTTAAGTTCATTTTAATTTAATGTATTAATAAATTATTTCTGATTTATTTTAAGTTTTGTTTAATGTATAATTAAAGTATTAATTGCATTGATAAATTGTTTCTAATTTACTTTAAGTATTATATTGATTTTAATATATTATTTAATATAATTATTTAAGTTTATTTCTGATATATATATGAAAATTTATATAAATAAGCTTGATTTTTCCATTTCTTAAAAAATAATTTCAATTCAAACTTTATCTTTTTAAAATCAAATTATATTTCTACAATCAAATTTCTTTTTTTACAATTTTTTTTTCATAAAAAACTACTAAAATACTAACAAAAAAATCATCATAAAAATAAAAAGAACATAAGTTGAATTTTATCAATTAATTAGCTAATTTTCAAATGATAAACTGATTTTTACTTTTTAAAATAGAATCTTAGTCATCATTAAAACCTAAAACATGCTCACAACTATCAAAATCAGCTAATAAAAAGTTAGAATATAAATTGAATTTTATTAATTAACCAACTAATTTTTTAAATGATAAACTGATTTTTGCTTTTTACAATAGAATTTTAGTTATCAGCAATATCACTAAAATGTTCACAAAAATCAAAATCAGTTGATGAAGAATCAGAATATAAGTTGAATTTTATCAATCAATCAATCAATTTTCAAATGATAAACTGAATTTTTTGCTTTTCTATAATAAAAATACTATCAACAATAATACCAATAAAACACTTTTAATGAAAAAATCAGCTGATAAAAAGCCAAAATGTAAGTTGAATTTTATCAATCAACTAGTTAATTTTTCAAATAATAACCTAATTTTTTGCTTCTTTATAATAGAAATACAATTAATAGTAACACTAATAAAATACTACTAATAAAAAAAATTGGTTGATGAAGAGCTGAAATATAAGTTGAATTTTATCAATCAAATAGCCAATTTTTCAAATAATAACCTGATTTTTTGCTTTTTTATAATAAAAAAAAATAAATTTACACAATATTATTTGAGAATAAATCAATTTTTTTAAAGCTATAATATACTACTTTTATATTAATACTATATAACTTTTCAATTATAAAAGTAAATTTAGAAGAAATGTAAAAATGATATAAAGAAATTCATCTCCCATCAAAATTTTGATAATAACTAATAGCAAATACTTCAGTTATGACTGAATTTAAGATTCTTGATAATTTAAATAATTTAAAATTAGATATATTATTTTTGATTTATTTTTATTCATTATTTTATAATTAAAATATATTTTCTTTATTCCTATATAGAGAATCAAAAATTAAAAGAAAAACTTATAGCATTTACTAGAGAATCAAAAATTGAAGAAACAAAATTCAGTCAGAGAATATACCAAATAAGAAAATGAGTTCTAGAATGATCTATAGAAAATCCTTAAAATTTTATTGGCTGTTACATGAATATTATCAATAATCATTTCTTTTTTTTTGAATTTTTGTTATGGCTTAAATAGCTATAGATTGATAGTAAAAGACTTCTAGTTTTGATAATCAGAAATAATTATTTAGAATCAACTCTTCTTAAAAAAGTAAATGAAACCTCAAAATAAGAAATTTGCATGCATTTTATTAATTAAATGAAAAGTATATAGTATATTTTTTGTCAACTAATTTAGCATTTTAAATAATTTATTTTTTGTAATATCTGCTTATCAAAAGCCAAAAGCAAAAAAACTTCCATATATTTTTTCAGATTTAGTTAATAGTTATAGTAAAATTGGATTAAAAGCTTATAAAATAAAGGAATTATAAACTTGACAGAATGCTAATATCTAGAAAATAGCTAAGCGGCTTGCACAATACCATAATTATCTTTCTGAACTTGCTAGCTTTCATTCTTCTTTAAAGTCTTATTCAATTTGCAAAAGTCATTATAATCAAATTATTGTCACTAATTAATTTTAACATTTTTTATAGACTCTAATTAGAAAAATAAGTAGTTCTGATTAGATACTAATGATTGATCATTCTGACATTATAGCTGAGCTTAAAACAACTAAAAATCTTCTGAAGCTACTCACCTGGAAATTCAACAGAAATCACAATTAGTAATTGAATTTAACAATCAAATTTTACGATTGTAGAAGTATTTAAAAGTTTAAAGTAATGATATAGAAGAATTAAAACAAAGATTGCAGAGAGTTCATGATTATACAAATGAGATTCGAAATTTATATGAAGAATAATATAAAGAGAATAATAATCTTATTAAACAATAGAATTTATGATTTAATAATCAACAAAACTGCATTAATTTAATTATTGAAATAGCGAAGGCAAAACGTGATATATTATCCAATTATATAGAATCATTGATTAGAGATAATAATAGGTTTGCAGTAAAAAGCCTTATAATATATACTCCTTATGAATGGCTTAATAAACGAAATCAGATCATTGTCAAGTTTATTAAAATGCTAATTCAAAATAATCAAGATAGCAATATCTTAAGTCAGAAAAAACTTTTTAAAACTGCTGTTACAGTTAACGTGATATATGAAGCATAGCATAGAAAATATATATCAGAAATCCACCTTGCTACTTCAGCTATTAAGTATTCTATTATATAATTAAAGAAGATTATCAGTATTGATAATCATATTATTAGTTTCAGAAGCTACTATTGATTTCAAAGTGGCTAGAAGAATTGTCAGAATATGAAGAAAAACTGCCTGAAAGCCTCTTATTTCTTACATTTGATAATAAACAAAGAGGATAAAAAAATTATCTTGATTGAGAATTTAATACAATGATTTTTCATATTATTACTAATTTTGTTACTTTAATATAGGATTGCAAAATAAAATTTAAAGTATTAACTCATCTTGGCTATATTCTTCTTTAAATAGATTACAATACGAAAAACTTTTTGATGTCAACCCTCTAATACAAGAAGTTATCAACAAAGAATTACATACTTACCTTTCTGAAATTCTTAAATTATTGCATGAAGAAAAATTAGCTTCCATTAATACTATTGATTCTCTTATAATAATAATGACCAATATTACTGTTATAAAAGAGTGTTTTAATTGATAATCAAAAACATTAAAAATCGAAAGCAAATATATCTAAAATGTAATGAACAATTGCTAACATTAGCCGAAATCTAAAATAAAAAGGCAGTTGAAAATAGCTTGATTAATCAGTAAAGCAAACCACTTATTTTTAAACTCTATAGTATTAGTGATGAATTGAGTAGCATTTCTGTTCTTAGAATAAGCTTTACTCAGCGGCTAATTATTGAATAAGAAGTTAATACTCCTAAGATTTATATTCCTAATCTAATCAATATTAACCCTAATTTAATTGTAAATGTTAAAAAGATTCTTCTTCATATAGAAACGATATCTGATGTTAAGAATGAAAGTCATAAGTAAGTTGCAGTAACCTGTAATAGTGTCTCATACTATCATGCTATAAAGTTTAAAGAGAAATTCTCTTAGTTAGTTCTTATACCAGAGCAGTTACATGAGAAGATAAACATGCTTTGAACATATGTCAAGTTAAATTAGTAAATTTGTTTTTTATTAAAATAGCATAATTTTTTATTGATAAATTTTATTTTCTATATTAATAATTAGAAAAATAGACTTGAAGCAATTTGCATTGTATCAAAGTTATTGAACAGAAAATCAGCTTGTGTATTTTAAAAAGTGTATAGATCATCACAAGTCTTAGAATTCTATCTGTAACATATATCATTAGACAATAGCAATGAAGCTTATGTAGCTATACATAAAAAGTTATTCTAATTCTTCAGTTGAAGGATACCTTACCTAGGTTAAAGAACAACAAGACCCACTCTATCAGATAAAATATAAGCAAATATTTGTTTATCTTCAGGCAATCATTAATTATCAGAAAGCTATAAGAACTAATAATCCATTTTTAAAGAAAGCTGCTAGAAGATCATTTTTTCTAATTTGGTCTACAAGATGACATCTAATTTATCGCTTAATAGAGATCGTTGATGAAGTCCAATTGATGTAGCTTTATCTAAAAGTATGTGAGACTATAGAGAAAAATTGTGTTGTATTTAGATCAGATATTTATGAACAATATCAAGGATTAGATGCAATTATTGAGAAAATAAACAAGGCTTTAAAAGTTTTAATACCTCCTGTCCTATAGTATCATTATTGAAAAGTTGCTGTATGTAATTGCAAAAAGTTTTTTGAGCTTAGAAATAATCTATTTAACTTAATTAGTTATAATGATCTTCAAATATCAGAACTAAAGACTTAGCTGGAATTAACTATAAATGTCAAAGATTTTGAATTCATTTGAGAAACTTTAAATTTATCAATTTAATAAATGCAAGAACTGTTTGTTAAAGTCTAGACAAACATTATAAATTGAGTGAACAATTAAAAAACTTTACATATTTAGCAAAACAGGTTTGACAAAATTTTATTATTAAAGTATTTATTAACAAAAACCATCTTCTCTTTTAAGCCAATACTGATTATAAAACAGAAAGCGGATGTATAACAAAATGAAGAAAACATGTTCAAAGTCAAAATCTTATTAAAAATCAAAATCCTTCTTGTATAATTTTGTGAAGATACTTAAAAAAAATATTTCAGATTGAAATTAAAAAAATAAGGCGAATTATTAAATATACTATAAGATATAAAGCATACATTCAGTATAAATAATATATTTAATGACTAATCATTTTTATTAATTTCTCTGATAGCAATACTGCAATTTCTCTAATGTTTATTTCTTAAGTATTTATTTTCAATATCAATTTCTCCAACTGTTTAACTTCAATTTTATATTTTTAATATATGTACTGTTTATTATAAATATATATACAAAATACATATTTAAATAATAAGATAGCTTCTTAATCTATTTTTTTTATTACATTTATTGTAAATAAGTTATCAGAATTTCACAGTTAATAATAATTTTTAATCAATCATTTTTTGAGTAATCTAGAATATTTTGATCAGTAAATTTATTACTATAATAGAAAATGATCATCTAGATATATTTGATATATTCTTTGATTAAAATTCTAATCTCTTAAAAAAAAACTGATTTCTTGTCAAAATCAATAAGAAATTTAGCAAGAAAAATGAAAATTTACAGAAGAGAAAAATTTATATACTAATATCCTATATTTACAATAACTAATTTTCTTTTTTAATATTTAAAACTTAAATGATTTAAGAGATTATAGTTATCTAAATCATTAAGATAATCCATTATTGATCCTTCAGCAAAATGAAAAAAGGTCAGAAATCCTTTATTAAAATCAAAGGAAAAAAACCAGTTCATTATATCAATAATAAATTAGAATCATTATAAAATAATTCTAAGAACGATGATAATTTAGCAATAAAATTTTTTAGCTGATTTTTTTCTGCTTTTTGTATTTAGGTCAAAATAAAAGCAGTTTTGAAAACTATCAACTCAAAGAATGATTTAAACTATAATAAACCTTTAATAATAAGAAAAATATTACATTATGTTATAGTCTGATTTTAGAATTATAAAAGTTCTTAGCTCTGAATTATCAACCTTCTGTTGACCAACTTACAAATTAGCTGAGATTCCTCTATAAATCATATTAATCAGCTTAAAAAATAAAGAAAAATGGAAAGGGTCCTTTAGAGTTATGGCAAATTCATAATAATAATCAAGTATATGATGTAAGCAAATAGAATATATTTTGAATTTGAATCTATTTGAATTAATAATTTAATATCATTTATTATTTATTAGAAATAGCTCAACAAATAAAACTGTAATGAATTTGTTTAAAAAAATGATTAATGAATTATAAAATATGAAAGGTAACCTTTACTTTAAATACTTAATGATTGTCTATACCATTTATCAGAAATTAATGAAATAGATGAAGAAAATTATCTAAGATCTGTTATCGCTATATATGATTATTCTTAGATATTATCTGAGGTTTATTATTATTTTCTTTATCTAATTTAGCATATTTTAAATTTATTTAGTATATTTCATTAATATTTTTTCTTATTTTCTTCTTTTAGCTAAAACATTTACTTAGAAAGTACTTGATTCTAGTACTATATTATCATCATTATCTCAAATTTAACAAAAATAAAAATACAATAATGATGTGTAATATTATGACTAGTCACATCTTTTTAATACTTCAAAATAATCATATAAAATGCAATCTAATATGATTTATAATACTGAAATTGAAGCAGGTATTATAATTGCTGAAAATTATGACTAAAACTAAAAATTATATCAAAGTCAGAAAAGAGATTTCATCTGCTATTGAAGAAAGTAAAAATAAACTAATAATAGATGATAGAAAATGATAAATTTTTAGCGATTTGAGAGATAAAGGATTAATTTTATTATTTTACATTTTTTAAGTGATTTGAGATGAGAATAAGTCAATCTTATTAATTATCTTTTTATTTTTTAGATGATTTTAGGTGTGAATTGGTCAATTTTATTATCTTTATATTTTTTTAGGTGATTTATGGTGGGAATATTTCAATTTTATTAATTATTTTTACTTTTTAATTAATTTAAGATAGGAACAGGTCAATTTTATTAATTTCTTTTCATTTTTTTAGGCGATTTAGGGTGAAAATATTTTGATTTTATTAATTATTTTTATGTTTTTTAGCGAATTTGATAGAAATAGGTCAATTTTATTAATTATCTTTATATTTTTTAGACAATTTTAGGTTGATTTTTCTATTTTTATATTTTATATTTATTATTTTTACATTTTTAAATGATTTCAATTATATTTTTATTATATATTATTTATTTATCTATATTTAGGATGATTTTAGAAGATTTTAGGAGAAAATGTATCATATTTTATTATTTTATTATTCTATTTTAATAGAAAATTAATCAGTAAATTTTAGTGATATTTTTATTATATTTTTATAAATTTATATTAGGTTTTATTATTAATAAAATTTTAATATTTGGTAAATTTAATAAATAAAATGTATTGATTTTATATATTATTAATTCTAAATTGCTTATCTAATTAGAATTGATTAGCATCAATCAGTATTTAAATTGTTGCTAAATTAATGTCAATTTTAGGCTAATTTATGATTGAATTACTTATTTGATTGGAGTTAATCAATATCAATCAGCATCTGAATAGTTATTAAATTGATACTAAATTAAGGTTAATTTTAGGCTGATTTATGATTAAATTGCTTGTCTAATTAGAATTAATTGGTATTGATTAGTGTATGAATTGATGCTGAATTGAGACTAAATTTAGGTTAATTTATGGTTAAATTTGTTTCAAATTGATGCTAAATGATTATATTTAATTGAAGTCAATCAACATTATAATCATCAAAATCCATATTTTACAAATGTATGACATTTTATAAGTTCAATAATTTTAACAAAAATCATATTTGCTTAATATATTTCTGCTACTTATCATTAAGAGGATTTGTTTTACAAATTAATTTTTATTAGTCTAAGAATCAATTTCAATATTATTTCCCTAAATTTTATTTTATTTTTATTTTTGTATAATTTTTCTTTCTTTTTATTCTTGGATAATTCTTATTAACTATTATTATTTCTTGATTCTTTTTAGATTAATTTCATTTTTCAACAATCATTTCTTTCTTTTCTAGGATTTCTTCTTTCTTTTTATAGTTTCTTATTTTTCTAATAATCTCATTTTTCTTATAATTAAGTCTTAGATCTTCTGTTCAATTATTTTATTATCATCATTAAATATTCCTCAAGTATGTCTTTTATTATTAATTACATATTACATGTTATTGTCATTATTATTTATTATTAATAATTATATATTATTAGTATAAATTATAAATATTAAATGATTTATCCTTTCAAGTATTTTGCAAGCAAATTTGCCTGCAATTTTATTTAATAATTAAAAATTATTTATAACATTTTTAAATATTTTAAAATACTTTATTTAAAAATTAATATTTTTATAATAAATTTTATAATATTTTCTAAATAAAAATTCAAAAAAAATATAATTAATTAGTAATATTTTAAAGATAAATATATGATAAATTATTATAAAAAAAGTTAAAATTTTAAACTTATATATCTTACATTTATTGATCTTAGAAATATGAAAATATAATCAATTAATAATCTTAATAAGATAAATCCAATAAACTAAATTTTATTTTTTTGTAATTATTTTTTTTTAAAGATACTGTAATGCAATATTTTATTATAAAAATTAAGTATAGTATAAAATACATGAAAATCTCAAGACAGGTACAAAAGTAGAAAAATAAAAATTGCTACCTAATATTTATTATTAGAAAACTAGCTTTTATCAGACGACCAGTTATCCTATCTGATTTCGATTATAAAGATTAACTGAACAATTATCAATACTAAACTGAATGAGTAGAAACGTTAGAATAATTAATTATTACTAGTCTAAGAAGAGAAAGTAATGTTGACTATATTTGTAAGAATTATTAATTAGAGTAAATTGATCTAGGCTATCTGTATTATTAGCAAATTATGTATTAGAAACTATTAATAGAAAAGTTAATATTGAATAAAGCAAAATTGCTCTTCTTTCATCACTTAGTTATATATAAGGATCTTTCTTTGACTAACGTTAAATCATATCTAGTTTTTCATATATTATTATAGGCTTGATTTTGCTAATTGATCAGCTTTATTATTATATAAATCATTAGAGTAAGCAGCGACTTTAAAGAGTGAAATGATAATTTATCATTCTTTAATAATTTTAAAAATAATAGACCAGAAAATGTAAAAAAAAAACTTTAAACATAAATAAAGGATATTGAAAAGTATATATAATTATATATATGAATAAAGATTAAGTTATCTGTATGAATTAAAATTGAAGAGGATGAAGGACTAATTAAAAGGATTAGAAGAAAGGCAAAAATTTTAGCATTAATGGAGTTAGTTCAGAATGTGAAAATAGCAGTTAAGAATTCTATATCTAAAGAATCATATATTAGATAGAATACAGAAAATAAATATAATGTAAGAGGTAAATGAAAAAATTTGTAAGAACTGTTTGTGTAAAATGTAAGAGATCATTCATTCTAGAGAACTTAGTAAAATTTCAGTAAAGATGAACTGATATTATTATTTGAGAATAAATTGGAAATGGTAATAAAGAACGGAGCACTAAAAATAAGATTTTTTAATATAACAATAAAAAAACAAATTGTTAAATAGTGTTATTTTATTTAATCAATAATTGACCAAATATTTCTTTTAAAAAGATATAATTTATTGTCATTAACAGAGGAAAAATAGGTGACTTCTATTATTTGAAAAAGTTCATCATCAATAACATTATCATAAAATCAAGTGATAACTACACTGATCAAAATCAAAAAAATTGGACATGTGAAAATTAACCTAAAATCAGCCTAAATTCAGCAAATTATCAAAAATCAGCTTAACCGATTGGCATACATCAGAAATCAGCCAAAAATCAACCAAAATTTGACTCATCTTATTTATAGCCGATTGGCATATATCAAAATTTGACTTATCTTATTAATAACAATCGACTTCTGATTGGAACGATGAGGTATTATCATTCCTTAGAAATGATAGTGTTATCGTACTTAAGGTATAATAGTATTATTGTTACTTAGAGATGATGGTTTTATCATTTTTTAGAGATGATAGTTTATCGTTCCTTAGGAACAATTGTTTTATCGTTCCTTAGGGACAATTGTTTTATCATTCCTTAGGGACGATTGTTTTATCATTCTTTAGGGATAATGGTATTATCATTTCTTAGGAACGATGGTATTATCGTTCCTTAGAAACGATGGTATTATCGTTTCTTAGGATTGATGGTATTATAGTACCTAAAAAATGATGGTATTATCGTCCTAAGGTATGATGATTTTATCATACCTAAGGAATGATGGTATTATCGTTTCTTAGGGATGATAGTTTAAAAACGATAGTATTATCATACCTAAGGAACGATAGTATTATCGTACCTTAGGGACAATGATTTTATCGTACCCAAAGAATGATGATTTTATCATTCCTTAGGGACAATTATTTTATCGTTTCTTAGGGACAATAGTTTTATCATACTTAAGGAACAATAGTTTTATCGTTCCTTAGGTAAGATGTATTATTGTTCCAATAAACCAAACTTTTGAATTAAACTGATTTGCTAAAATAATATTGATTTAATGTATTATTTGAGTTTATTTCTGGTATATAGGAATATTTATATAAATAAGCTTAATTTTTTAACTTTTTAAAAAATAATTTC
>CAJVPP010002682.1:0-13860 GCA_910592005.1 Funneliformis mosseae
GTTTTCTTCGATAAATCGGTTTTTGTATGAAACCGGATTATTACAATCCGGTTTACCAAAGAAAATGATCTACAACCAGATTGCAAAAAGTCAACCAGTTTGAAACCGGTTTCTGATCACGTAACCGGCTTGGAGCACTATGTATAAAATATGAATATTATATCTTTAACTGTTTAATATTCTAGTTATTTATATATTAATAGTTATTTTAAATTTAATATAATAATAGGTTTTAGTTTTTTTTTATTAGATTATAATTTTGATTTAATTTTTTTCTTATTAAATGTATTATTAATTTAATCTTATATTTATTTTTCTTTAGTATTTTTAAATAAAAAATATTTTTCTATTAGTAAACTTAAAAATTTTTATATGAAAACATTATTTAAATAAAAATTTATTATTTATTCTACATAAGAATTTTTATATGCAAATCTTATTTTAATTTATATTTAATAAAAAAAAATAAGCTTAATAGATAAGTTTTTTAAACAAGAGTAAAAATTTACAAAAATATAAATATATTTTTTTAATTAAATATAATAAATATAGGTAATATATTTAGTAATGTATAGCATATATGCAAATATGTGTAAAATAAGTGAAAATATATAGAAATATGTAAAATATGTAGAAAACATATAAATTTTTGTATGTATTTCATATATATAAAATTTTTTGATCAAATCTTAAAAAAATTTTAAACATTAAGTTTATGTAAATCATTTTTGAAGTTTTAAATAAGTTTAAAAATAATTAGAATACAAATAAAAAAGATTAAAATAAAATCTTTTAATTAAATTTTATTTTATTTCTTTAAAAGAAAAAAAAATAAAGTATAAATTATAAAAAAAAAAATATGTTTAGTTTTTATTAATTAAATAGTTAAATTTCTGTTTTTTTATCTTTTAAATAATTAAAAATATAAATTAACTGGTAATTATTTTAATAAAGAAAATTTATTTATTTTAAAATCTTTATTATAAGTATTTTTTTGATAGAATATTTAATAAGATAAATATAACAAAAATTTTTAAATTTAATAATTTGGTTCTTTTATTTATTATATATATATATTTTTAAATATGCTTTCTTGTTATAAGTAAATTAATTTATACACTTTCTGGCCAAAAGTTTAAGACTACCCAGAATCTGCAAAATAATCTGTGTTAATATACATTTATGAATATTTTTTGTAATCAAAAAAGCTAGAATTTGTATTATATGATAATCAATAAATAAATTATCAGATTTATCTTTTTTTATTCTTTCGTTCTGTATTTTAAGAAAATGGTTAAAAAAAAGAGCTATCAGATTTTGAACGTAAGAGAATCATCAGTTTTTATGAAGCCGGTAGTTCAGAAAGAACCATATCACAATAAACAGGTTATAACAAGATCATCATCCATAATATTATAGTAAAATACCATAAAATAGACACCAAAACTACTGCTTTTCGAATTGGATGTCCAAAAATATTGACCAAATGTGATAAATATCATTTTAAAGCAGTTGTCATTAAAAACTGACGTGAACCAACAAAAAAAATACATGAAGTTTTTAATGAAACCACTGAAAATAAAGTAAGTGAGAGGACTGTAAGGTATATATTATATGAGTTAGAATATCATAGTCATATAGCTCTTAGGAAACCATTGGTTAGTGAACTTAATTGAAAAATTCAGTTAAATTAGGCTTGTGAAAGATGTCAATGGACAATAAATGAATGGAAAAAGATTATTTAAAGTGATGAATCTAGATTTACTTATTTCAAAATGATGAAAAAATTCATGTTTGGCATCTCTCAAAAGAAAAATATGATGTTAGCTATCTTTCTTCAACTGTAAAATATGATAGTGTTAGAATCATAATGTGAGAATGTTTTTTCTGATATAGTTTAGGACCTTTGGTGAGAATTGATGGTCAAATAAATAGTGAAAGATATATGGGCTCTTTGTAATAGAAAAGGAGTAAACTACTAAAAAAATTTTTTTTGAATTAATATTAAATCTGAATTTATTTTGTTAAAAAACTAATATTTAGTTTATAAAGTAAAAAAAATTTTTTTTTGTAGTTTCCTTCCTTTCTATTGCAAAGAGTCCATATAGAAGAGATTATTGGCTATCACTTGATACTATTTTTGAAGGAATTTGAAAAAGAAAATGGTGAATATTTTTTTCAACAAGACAACACGCCAATTTATACTAGTATAATAATCCAAACCTTCATGAAAGAAGTGGAAATAACTCCATTGCTATGACTGAGACAAAGTCTAGATCTTAACCCTATTGAACATCTATGAGATAAGCTCAAATATTATATCTGAACAAAAAAAATCATTCAAGAAATCTGAGGGAATTAGAAGTATTTATTCAAGAATGCTGGTTATAAATTTAACGTAAAGTTTATCAAAAACTTATTAATAGTATAGAGTCTCAAATTAAAGAAGCAATAAAAGCTATAGTTATTTTACTAAGTATTGAAGATTATTTTTATTAACTTTTTAATAGTAAAAATAATGAATTATTTTGTTAAATTTTTTTTTTTTAACAAAAAATAGTGGTTTTTTTGTTAAAATCTTTAATGATTTTATAATTCTTTGATTTTATAAGATTTTGAGCTAGTTTTTTTTTTTGTCATGTTATGCATAATAAAGACTTTTAATAAATAAAGTTTTTTGTGATATAATTATAATTTATTAAAAAAATGATCAAAAAAAACGTCATATATTAAATGTTTAATAATTTATTAAATATACTTAATTAATATTGAAAATTTACTATTTATTTATTAAAGTTATTATATATATATATATTTTAGTCTAATAAAAAATCAGTTAATAAAAAATCGTAATTCTTTTTAATTTACTGGGTGGTCCTAAACTTTTGGCCAGGGAGTGTATATGTATGTATTATAATGAGTGATTGAATCATGTTAGTTAAATATCATTTTTATTTTTGCATTTTTGATATAGTATTCCAATAATTATTTTGTTTTAAATAAATCACTATTATATTGAAGTTATAAATATTTTGAGAAAAGTTTATTGTGGAAATAATTTTATCTTTTATATCAATTTTATACTACTTTTTATGAAGAACCATTTATGTAATTTTTTATATTACATTGAAAAAAGCAATAAATTATAAAATACATTATTTTGTAAAAATGTCATAATCCTGGTAATAGTTATATTTACCCGGAAGAAGATGTTTTTATAAGAAGAGAAAAAAAATTAAAAATATAAATAAAAATACAATTAATGAAGAACTAAATATCATAAAAATCATATCATATCATCATTAAATAATTCATAAATGATTGAAAATAAAAACGTTATTCAATCAAAGATAGGGTTCATAGGAGGAGGCATATTAAACTTTGGGGGAGAAGGTTTGGGCTCATAAACTTTAAGTTTTGGCGATTTTTGAGTTTGACCAAGTTTTCTTTTTCTAGTGTGCAAAAAATTCTTGATCGTGTTCTCAGAATATAATTTGTTAAATTTCTGTTGCATCAAACCAACTATTTTCGTAATAGGAAAATTTTTCATCTGTTTGCTTTGATCGGCGCATTGAACAATAAAATTTTTTTCGTCTTCATTTAAGGGATCCTTACAAACTAATAAAAATAATAAAGAAAATTAAATCTAAGGAAAAATTAGAATTAAGACAAAAGAACATTTTATTCATTTAATCTAATAAATTTTCTTACGAGCTGGGTTTAGATTATTTGACCAACTAAATTAAAAATAATAAAAATAAACAACCATTTTAATATATTTTTTAAAAAGAGTAAAATTAATTTGAATAAAATGATGTCTTACTGTTGTCTAATTTGTTTTGAACTTTTTTCAATAGAAGAAATCTTAGCAAGTTCTTTACTAAGTTTCGTATAACTATTTTTTGGATGATTTGGATTACGTTGCATCCATTCTAAAATTAATTCATTTTCCTACCAAAAATATATATATTTATTTAAATTAAGAATAAAATTAAGAAAATTTTTAGTGACTTCACAGTTTATTAATTATTAACATACAGCTTGATTAAAGATTGATGTTCTTCCCATTTTATTTCTCAAAAGGACGAGTATGAGTAAATCAAGTAAATATTGAATGAAGCAGTAACGAACGATGTAATGAAAGATGTAGTCGACGAAGGAAGTAATAGAGGCCGAAGTATAAACGAGGTAAGTAATCAAAAAAAAAGCATACGACAAAGGTGATGAATAGACGAACGAACGAGATAAGTAGACGAATAAAGGTAAGTATGAACAAATGGACGAAATAAGAAATAGATCAATATTTGAATAATAAAAATTGGTAAATGAACGGAAGAAAAAAGTTGATCAAAGTATTTTTCTTGTACCAATTTATTTTCATGAAAGGAAGGAGCTACGTGATTTTATATAAAAAATTTTATATAAGGTTGAACATTCGAAAGATATTAGGATATTGATTATATAGTTGTTGTAGTACCAATTAAGATTCCATTGTATAAAAGTCATTGGGACATTCTCGTATTTTAAGCATAATTGGAGACATCCTAAACAAGGCCAATATGGAAATATTTCCATAATGAGAACATATGACTAATTTTTTCGCGGGAACAAATAAAAAAAGAGACGGGTTAATAAATCACAATTAATCACAATGTACGGTACACAACGCATGTACCATCTATTTGTTTTCAAAAAACAATGATTTAAATGATCTAATTACTTTACATCTCGATTTGGTTGATTTTATTAAAGAAATACCGATACTTATTTATTTATTTAGTATAAAAAAGGACATAATTTAAATGAAAGATTTGTTACAGTAGTACAATAGATGAATCAGACGTGATGCACACGGGGCGAAGATCACCTCCAAAAAAGGGTTCAAATGGCCAAAAATTTTGTTTGATTGCCGCGACTTGATAATGTATACAAAATTCCTACCATGATATCATGGTTGTATGAATATCACGGGTGAAGGTACTTAATATTGGTGAATTTTTTAACCTGGCACACATTAACATTGGTTAATTTATTTTAAAGATTATGATTTGTTATAGAAAAAAAAAATACTGAACCTTTCTTCTAAATATGAGATAACTTACATCATTACACGAATTTATTAAAATTAGGCTTAAGCAGAAAATTCAAGATAACTGCGCCAGATAAAATTAACAAGAAATATCTTAAAAAAAAAAAAATTTCAAAGAAATAACTTTTTAATAATTGAGATTCTTTAGTATTTGTTAAAGAAAGGGTGTTGAAGGATAAAAGATTAATTGTTGATTTCTCGCTTAATTTTTTTTGAATAAAATCCTTCGGTTCGGTTTACACCATTTATATAAACTTTCATATTATTATGTTTAAGGGTATCATAAATTCATACAATTCCCTTCTCAGATGGTTTGTAATATATGAACTATGCCAAAATCTTTCAAATGCTTTATGCTTTGTCCCTTTCATTTGTGCTAATTTTGACCCTTAGACATTCTAAGATTCAAAATAAAGGAACGTTACAATCAAAAACACCAATCTAAAGGTATAATATAAGTAGTACCAACAGACCATTCAAAGGGCTTCCATTTTTGAATTATCCTACGTACATCATTTAATTATTTTTAATTACGCTAAGACAAATTGTGCGTGCACAGCTTGTGCTACATTGTTTGACATAATTTACATAATTTGAAAGCTTGGTGTTTGTTTGTTTTGTTCTATTGCTTATTACCTAAAATGTTTCATCTTTCACAATGTCCATTTTAGTCTCATTATTATTTCTAGAAGATTTCACTTTAAACTTTGTCCTCTTTTCATTGTTTCAAATTTCGCCACAAAAATTGTGAAAGAAATTTTCCTTTTTTTTTTTTTTTTTTTTTTAAAAAAAAAAAAAATCGAACATCACATATATATTATATTAAAAGTTCGAACATTAGAAATTTTGTTCTTTTTTTATTTTATAAGAATATATATCATAAAAACGAGAGAAAATCCAATTTTTTTAAAAAAATGTAAAAGATACAACAACTATCAGCTTTTTTTTTTTTTTTTTTTTTTTTTTTTTTAACTATTATATTATATAATATATTACGGGACATGAAATAAAAATATGTATGTATATATATGTATATATAAAGAAATAAATAAATAAGTATAAATAAAATGTTTTGGGTTATTAAAAGATGGGGTTCATAATAAATTTTGGAGGTTCTGGAGGATTAGGTTGAAAATTTGACTCGATTGGAATCGGTTGGTAATAATAATGAGAGATAGTAGATGTTAAAACTTTTGTAGGATCGGTTTGGGTAAAATTTCTAATGTCGTTATGAAAAGTGGAAATCGCAACTTGAGTCGTAGGGTCCGTTCCGTTTTCAACGTCTTCATCAGGTCTACGTTTTTGTTCCGCATACCAGGCATTTTTGATTTTATTCCTAGAATGTAACCTTTGAAAATCCCTTTTCATGTCTTCTTGACAATTCGCCCAATAAATTTTGCCGGATTCTGATTTATTCTCTTCAACCCATTTATTAATATACACTTTTTCTTCGTCAGACAAAGGTTCATGGTAAACTAATCAAGGAGAAATCAATCAATATATTAAGTTCAAGTTTAAGGAAAGAATAAATGGAAAATTTAATTGCACTCACGAGAAGGGTTGAGTTTATCGTTCCATCTAATAAATTTTACGATAAAAAATAAATTATAAATGTTTACGACTTGAGAGGAATTATTATAGAATTAAACGTTACTTTGAAACTCACAAATGATAAATTTGTTTGGACCTATATCCAGTCTTTTTACTTAATTCTGAATACGGTGTTTTATGATTACGCCCCTCTTTTGATGTCATAAATCGTAAAATAGTATTACGGACCTAAAAATTTAAATATCATTTTTAAAAAAAACGTTATATAATTTTTTTTTCTTTAAAAATCAATAAATGATCATACTTCTGGAACAACTTTCATGTTGATTATTCTTTTGAGTAGGAAAATAAAAGAGTGAAAATGTGTAAAGTTTTGAAATTTTTGGAAAACAGGGAATGGGCTTTTTTATATCTACTATCAAACTATAAAAATAAAACGTCTATTACACAAATAAATGTTTATTTTAATTTTAGGTCGATTATCTGTAATCAACGATCCTATTTTATATCAATTCTCTTTCCGTAATATATACAAAAAGGCTGGCTGATATCGCTTGATAGGCTCAATATTCAAAACTTTACAAAAGTGGGGAAGTAAATAATAAATTTTCAATTTCTCAATAAAGTAATGTTAAGCATTAAGTTCCTTACATTTTGTAATAAGTACTTTATTTCCTGATCTTCGATCTACCTTACTCTAGTAAATTAAAATATTATATACATGTTTTTTTTATTTGTTTTTTTTTTTGTACACAAATTATTCCAAATAGGATCTTTCAAAATTTGATGTAAAAGATCAAATTTTAATTTGTGTATGATCAATAAAATCATCAATCCATCGTAAGAAAATATAAATGTTTTAAAATTCACAAATAATTGCGGGATAAATAAATATAAATAAATAATTTATTGCCATGTCATACGTCACGCTGTGATATCCTATTTGTCACCATTATATGTCACACACGATCATCCAAAAGCGCCACGACAAATACTATATATTGATATTAAAAATTAAAATTAACCATTAATTAACGTTTAAATTTATCATATCACTGGAAATTTTAAAAATAAATAAATAAAAAAATACCACGTTTGATGATTGAGACAACATCTACACTAAAACTATATTTTATATAGCACGCTGGAAATTAATGTTCAAGTTTCCCCTGTAATCTAGCAGCTTTAAATCTAGAAATCCTTTTAGGTCTCTCCTCAATTATAGGTTGTGAACCCGATTTACTATCATCAGCTGAATCCTCAACATCTTCAACATTCTAAAGCAACATTATCTTAAGTTAAATCATTTCAAAAATAAAATATAATATCGCATTCTACATACGTCTTCATTATGTTTTGGTTCAAACGCGGAAGTGAATCCACCTTCTTGTGCTATAAACTGCATTCGTTTTTGATGATATGCTGAAGCGATCTGAAAAGACCCAATCCCGATATTAGCATGTATGAGCGTAAGAAACTCGCATATCAATTCATAAAATAACCTCTTTCATCCAAAGCTCATTTTCCAAAGCTTCCACATCAACATCTTCAGGACGAACATCTTTTTCCACAACAACCGCTTTGACTGGACTTTTTGTTGTAATATTCTCTTTTACACTTCCAACCGGAACAGAAGAAAATGAAGGCTTACGCGATTCTTTTGGAATATGCAATAAATTGGATCGCCTTCCTGACTTAAACAATGACGTAGATCTTTTTTGTTCAGGCTTATTTGAAGACGAAATAAGATCTATATCTTCCGGAGTAATTTTTTCCACATATACATCATCTTCTAGTTTCTCACTTTCTTTTGCCTTCGTTAACATATGCGCGTAAATATCAGCTGGCGATCGAATTGTATGTACTTTTGTAGGTTCCGTAGCTTGATCAGAAAATGAAACCTTTTTACTGCGTTTATATTTCGATTCCTCTTCAATTTCCTCCTCTTCTTCTTCCTCTTCCTCCTCCTCATCATCTTCATATCCTTCTTCATCTTCTCCAACTTCATCTTCCTCCCAATATTCATCCTCATCTTCTGCTTCTTCATTATAATCCTCATCTGATTCCAGCGATTTTTCTCGACTTTGTTCCTCCTCCTCCTCTTTAATAAACTCGTCTAAATATCCCAATCTATCTTCACTTTCTTTAAAAGCAAATAAAACGTTATCGGTAAAATATTTTTAACAAGCAAATGGATCGATGGAACGATATAAATTAATTTACCTTTAACGTCTGCTTTTTCCCTTTGAACTTGAGTTTGAGCAAACGACTCTTTCTTTTCTTCATCAGATTGATATTCTTCAACAATATCAACAAATGGCAATCCTTCTTCATTAAGCTATACTTGATACCAAAAAATTATTCAATAGTTTCATTCTCTTTAAAACATAAAATAATTTTTATGCTTACCTTTGCTTCTTGTGAATTTGCAAGTCCCAATATGTTGGAGGTCAGCCCAATTTTTGTTCGTTGATTTTCAAGTTGTATTTCCAAATCATCAATAGTTTTTCTCACCACTAATTATTGTATATTATTATAATGTCGGTAATTGACAATCTAGAAAAAAAAATTCCCAGATAAAGAAGTTCATCTTTTGGTTGCTATTAATCACTCACTCTCCATCCTTCTATCGACGATTCCAACGGCCTGACTTGTCGACCTTTCTACAAACCAATTGTCACCAAGCATTGCCAAAATTTCGTTAGTATGAATTAATTTCCCTGGCATGAACGCTTTATTACCAATTGGGACCTAAGTGATAAATTTTAAATAAATTGATTGTCAAGGGAAAAAAGAAAAAAATAAAATAAAAAGATTTTAAAAATTTAAAAATTTAAAATATTCTTACCATAATTTTATGCTCGGTTTCATGATTTATTTCTTCTAAAGTGTCTTTTAAAGATTTATAATCTCGTTCAAAACTTTTCCAAGTTTCCAAACTTTCTGAAGTGTTTAATACAACTCGTTCTAATTTTGAACGATATAATTGTGTTTGTTCTGAAGTTGAACTTTGGTTAGAAGAATCACCTTTTGATTTAGATGACATTGTGACGGAAAAAAAGATTCGGTAATATAAATAATTAAAAGACGAGAAAGAAAAAAAAAGTTCGATTCAAATTTAATATTTAGGTTTGTGTTACGGGAGATGCAGTGATTTTATAATGTTTAGGTTTATACAGTGATGATCAATTATAACGTTAGATGTTTAAATAAATTTATTACTATAATGGATAATAAAATACATGATTCAAAAAATACATAATAAAATTTTTTTTTTTTTTTTTTTTTTTTTTTTTTTTATGTAAAAAATCGAAAAAAAGAAAATTCATAAAAAAAAAAAAATTACCAATTATTTTATTCTGGTAATTTTTGACAGAAATTAAATAATATTTAGAACGTAGTTTTTCTCTATTTTTGAATAAATTCTAAATCCGGAACATCAGATAGGTGGTGCTTGCGAGAAACTGAAGGAATCAATGGCACTGAAGAAGGATCAAAGCTTGGTTTCCCAAAAAGGATTATGTAAAATTAGAAGCTTGACTTCTCAAGTGGGTATCGAGGAATCGGACGAATTACCGGAGGAGCTTGATATCTCGAAGGGGAATTATTTGCATCCCGGAAGAAGGTATTGAGGAATCGGGAGAGTTACCAAAGGAGCCTGATTACTCAAAGGACTAGCCAAAGGAGAGGGAGATATCTTAGTTATCTCGTCATAAATTTGAAGCTTTGGTCCTTTGCCTTGTTGATTTCTTTTAACTCGTCTTCTTCTTTCTCTAGAATTCCAAAAATTCTTGAGATTGTTCTCGGAGTACAATTTACCAAACCTATTTTTCATCACCGGAATTAATTTTGCAAATCTAATTGTACCATTCGGTCCTTCTTTATTCTTTTCAATCCATTGAACAATGAAATCTTTTTCATAGTATTTTAAAGGTTCTTTCCAAACTAATAATAACAATAATGAAGAAAATTTAAAACAAAATCCAGGTAGGTCTGGAAAATAAAAGTTACTTACGATTTGGGTCCAAATGGTTTTTCTAACTAAATTATAAATAAAAAATTTTATTAGGAAAAAAAATATCAATCAAATCAAATCAAATTTGATATTACCGTTGGCGAATTTGCTTCGAATTTCTTTGGAAAGAAGACTTAGCAAGCTCATTTTCAATAATGGCATAAGGGTTTTGTTGTTTAAGTTGATTATGTTGTTTCAACTTTTCCATGAGTTCCTTAACGACATTATCTTCCTAAAAAATATATAATTGTTAGCCAGCCGTTTAAATTTGTTTATTTTCGGTCTAGCTGTTGACATACCTCCTTTGTAAAGCGTATCTTTTTCATTACAACAATGATTTTTTATTTCTCAAAAAGACAAGTATGAGTTAACCGAGTAAATGGTTTAACGAATAAAGCAATAAACGAGGTATGTATGAATGAAATATAATCGAGTTAATAAAATTGTTATGGAGTAAAATATAGGAAGATGAATCTGTAACTTGAAAAAAGCAAGCTTTTTAGAAGTATTATTTTTTTTTTTGGAAGAAAACAAAATACGTGATTTTATGCATTATTGATTTTTTTTATATGGAGCAAAGTAAAAATATTTTATATAGGCAAAAAAGGCGGGTTAACAACAATGATGTACAGAAATGTTTACTTTAGATCTAACTAAAATGCAAAAAATTACACAGATTTATGCTTTTAAAGGTTAGCGAAATACCGGAGCAATATTTTTTTGTGTTCCAATCCAATCTTTTTTTTATTTTTTTTTAACGTGCGGTAGCTTTGCACAAACTATCCAATCTTTTTTTTTATTTCACTCAACGCCACAATAAATAAATGTCTTTATTTTATTGGTTTTTATTTATCGGTAGTAATTATTGTCGCAATTCAAAACATTACATCGTGAATTTCTCTATAAACATTTAAGCTCTTTTGTTCTGATCTTCGATCTACATTACACTACCTAGTAATGAAATAAATATTGTTTGTTTTTATGAACTTTGAATATTTCCTATCCGGAAATATTTTTAAATATAAGTTTGAAATTTTTTTTTTATGTAATCGTAAACCAATAACGAGAGATTTATTTTGTGAATTCTGAGATATAGCAATATCCTATTTGTCACAGTTTAAGTCACACACGATTAAATCGTCACGGAGGGATATCCTGCTAGAATTCAATGATCAAAAAAATCATTTAAATTCTTTTAAGCCTCTCCTCAATAATTAGTTGTGAAGCTGATTTAATCGTTATAAAGCAAAATTTTCATAAATTAAATCATTTCGAAGATAACATAGAATGGTTATATAACATCGCATCCTACATTTGTCTTCATTCTTTTGGTTCAAACGTGAAAGTGAATTCACCTTCTTGCTATGAACTGCATTTGTCTTTGTAAAGCGATCTGAAGTACCCAATCCTAATATAGCATTAATGGGCATAAGAAATACGCATATCATATCATAAAATAATCTTTTTCATCCAAAGATCATCTTCCAAAGCCTTCGCATTATTTTCAAGGACGAACAACTTTTTTCAGAAAAGTTGTTTTAACTGTAATATCCTCTTTTACACCTCCCTCCTCTTTTCTCATATCCTTCTTTATTTACTCTAACTTCATATTTTTCCCAATATTCATCCTCCTCTTCCGCTTTTTCATTATAATCCTTGTCTTAATTCCTTCTCATCCTGTACTTCCAAATTTTCAATAGTTTTTCTCACCACTAATTATTATACATTATAATTTCTGTAATTTACCTAAAATAAATATTTGATATAAGAAACTTTTCTTTTTGGTCGTTATTAATCATTCATTCTAAATCAATTGTCACCCAACTTTGCCAAAATTTCGTTAATTTCCCTAGCTTGAAAGTTAAATTACCAAATTGGACTAAAAATAAATTGATTGTCAAGGGGTAAAAAAAATATAAGGTTTAAAAATTAAATATTTAAAATATTCTTACCATAACTTTATGCTTCGTTTCAATGATTTTTAAAATCCCAAGTTTATGTTTACGTGGTAGCACAATTTATCTATCTTTTAGCAGTCTACCTCCGAAAATAAGCTACCCTTATAGTAGATATCTAATTCATCACATGAATTTTATTATGGATAAATCTTCACGGGAGCTTATTTTCGAAGGTATATGTGTTTATTATGTCCATTATAATACTAATTTGGGGTTTTTTTTTTCGGTTGGGCGCTTTTGCAGTAGAAAAGAAGAAATTTCACTTTATATGCTAAAATATGATTTTTTTTTTTTTCTTTATTTTTTTTAGTAAAATAAGTCCAGATTTAATCATAAATTCTATGAATGGTAGTAGTATTGTTTTATTATGAGAAGGTGCACGTTAGATAATAACAAAATTTAATTCTTTTATGTTTGATTAAATTTATTTATTTTAATTCATCTTTTTATAAAAAAAAAATAGAAAAAAAAAATAAACGAAAAAAAATACATGATTAATTACAAGTGTTATTATTATTTAACAATAATGTTAATTAAATAAACGATTAATGATTTTTTTTTTTTTTGTTATGTAAAAATGAGATTACGAAAAAGCAAAATGTATAAATGTATAAAAAAAAATAAGTGGTTCAACCACCTATTAAATATGGTAATTTTGACAGAAGTTAAACATATGGGACCTTTGCAATAGAAAAGGGGGAACAGCTGGAAAAATAAAAAATGAGTTAATGCTAAATCTGAACATATTTTTTGACCTAAAATCATTTTTTAGAAAATTGAGATTTTTTCGGCAGTTTCCCCCCTTTATATTGCAAAGGTCCCATATGTAAATAATTTTAGCTTTTTTTAATAAATTAGTGGTATTCTAAATTCGGAACATTAAATAGGTTCTGAGGTATGAAGGAAAGTATCGAAGAACCGAAAGTGTAAGAAACATCTAATTTCTTGAAGGGTGGTGTTGGAGAGAATCTGGAAGGATCGAACAAAGCTCAGAAGAAGAATCAGAAGTTTGCATCTCAGTGTGAATTAGAGGAATATCTTAAATTTTTAATTTTGAAACTTGATTTCTCAAGTACACATCAATTGGAGGATGAACTGAAGGAGCTTTTGTATTAATTGGAAGAGGTAATTGACGAATATTAATTGGATGAGGTAATTGACGAAATACTAAAGGAGCTTGAATTTTCAATGAAGAATCATGTGTATAAATTGGAGAAAGAATTGAGCGCTCTGAAGAAGGATCGGAG
>CAJVPP010002683.1:0-13860 GCA_910592005.1 Funneliformis mosseae
GTAAATATAACTCGGCTTTTTCGACAACATAACATTTATCGGAGGCGCAGCGCCGATCAACAACGTCCGCAAATAACATTTTTTTTGTGGATACACCACCACCAGAACACCAATATTTATTAAAATACGATATAAAGTCTCATTTATCTTAATTTCTATATGATTAAAAACATATTTTTATAATTAACTGGATATTTTGATAGTTTCAAGTCCATTGCTATTGTAAAGTAATACACGAGATGCTATTATTTCACATATATTATTAGATTTTGAAATACACTCCTTTCCTATCAATTATACCTACTTTCTAAAGCAACCATATTCAAAGATAGTTTCACCAGATGCTTACTTCTACTACTTCATCATATAGATAAAGACACAAAATACAATTTTCATTAGAACAACTTCTTGTTCTCAAATACATAAGAATATTTATCCAGATCTCTACAAATCAGAATGAAATCGTTGCAGATACTTAATATACAAAGAAACCTTTTGCCATGTTTAGCAGTTTCAGACACTATCAATAAAATTATTTTCGAACTTGTCGAAATGTCAAAACTAACTCAAAAATACTGGTCTGTTAATAACAATCCTAGATATGTCACAGTTGTTGATCATAACTTTTAACACACATACTTGTGAATCCTCATCACTTTCAATTTTTATTCATGTCAGTCGGAATTTACAACAATTCGAACATCACCATAGCTTTGCTAGAATTGATTCATTCGTCTCTTTATTCATTTGCGTGCATAAAGAATATGGGCGAAGTATAAAGAAAAGTTGCCATTGCCATTAAAATTATTCTGCGCAAAAATTTTAAGAACCCTAAAATATATTTTGAAAATGGAACGGATGTTTCTAACCTTTAAATCAAGGTACAAATAGTAAAGGTTTGGTTTATGGTGCTCGTAAAACTTTTAGTGCGACGTTTAGAACCAGAAGAGTTTTCGTGTGTCATATCAAATATCGTAATGAATATTTAGTCTTTATGTGGTCTGTTCCTTTAACTTATCCTTTTACGAAAATTTATTGAATATTAAAGTAAAAATTCAGTTTTTTGCTAATCCTAAAGCTATCACCACAATGTTAATCTTTGTGTTATGGTCTAGATTAGTCACGCCGCACCGGAAACTCTTTGACGCCTACTGTTGAGGTTAGTCTTGAATTTGATTGATCATAAGGGGAGCGTGTAGTCACGTGATTTTAATAATAAATTGATCAGCATCAAAAATTTTCTGCGCTTTTCGCGTCAATATCAACACGATAATCAAATAAACTAAACATTAAAAAAAAACCACTTTTACTCGTTCTTCGAAACCTAAAAATTCGTCATATATAGTTTTATATACACTTAACTATTATGCTTTGGAAGAAAATATCAAAAGAAGTTCGAAACCTAAAAATTCGTCAGATATAGTTTATATATAAAAGTTCAGAATCCATATTGCCGGTGTTAGCCGCAGTCTATACTGTGCCTTAAATGATCTACTGCTGCGCCAAATATCATACATGTTAAATATGTAATACATGTATCATTTGATCGACTTTATAATACATGTATCGAATAGTTTACCTTTTAATATAAATATTAAATAGTCTACTTTTCATTACTTATAATATGTACTTATAGAAAGGCGAAGTATAGTATTAGTCAACAATTTTATATAAATAGACCTTGAGTCAACAGAGTTCGATCAGATAGTTTTCTGAATAATTCTTGGGACTAGACTTATAACTCTACAAGTAAATAAAGTTACTATTTTACACTTTCAACCTTCTTCTTGTCTTCATCATAGGATTGATCGTGATAACCCACTACACAAGTGAATCGTGATAATAAATTGTTTTATTTGTTTATCGTTAATTTCTCTTAGGAAAGACCTTTGAGATAATTGTGTTGTTAAGTTTAATAATTTTGATAGCTTGGTTTGAGACGGTTCCAGGTCTAACACTGGGAAATTTATAATTAAATTTTTTTTTATTAAAAACGATAAAATGCTTTCTATTATTTTATTCTTCGTTAAGTTATTATTGTACAATATTTAGATATGTCTTTATGGAAATGGGATCAAGTTTTATGCCAAAGAAATCCCCATTTTGAAAGTTACCAATGACCACATAATAGTAGTTGACAAATCCATACCCTTATAAACTTCGAATATACACAACGAACTTGATATTTCTAGCTCTTCAACAACTACGCCATATCTTGCTTTAACAGTACATGGTCACCCAAAAAATAATTCTACAAGTACTTGAGTTCCTTTATTAGTCAGTTATACAGTAATAGTTTGTTGGAAAAAAAACTTTTTACGACTTACAATTACTAAAGACAGTAACAATAATTTAGTTTACACATGTGAAGATTATGGAGATGATATTTCTCTTACTAACTGTATACACAAATTCTCTCATCGGAACTTTTTTTATGGGTTGGCTAATTATCTTAATTTAGATGAACGTGTTTCAATTCTGCATTATTAGGACTCAATATCTTAGAAATTGTAATTCAACTCAGGGATGTAATTAATATGGCATATCCAAATTTATTCAATCAAGTTGAAAATTTTCATAATGCAATTGTAACTACAAATAGAATAAAAAATAAAATGAAACGAAAGCAAGAAATTTATTTTTGGAAAATAATACACCTACTTCAATAATATCTGCTACACCAATAAACATTAATTCGGGTATTTAAGTCAATTCTGATGGACTTCCCATGACTCTTAGATCAACGCAAGCACTTGTATGTAAATATGTTTTAAAATATAACGAGAAAAATAATCTGAAGAAAAGATTAAAGCATGCAGAAAATAAATTAGCTGAACATAAATATGAACAAATAAAGAATCCTTTTGTTGTTAACTTATAAGAAAATAAAGAAAATATTGAGAGTAAGATTTCACATTTGATCCAAGAATTAAATATCAGTACTGCTATGCTTATCAATACATATCAATTCCTCTAACTAGTATTATCTCAATCATGTTTACAATGCTTCACAACACTTGATTCTAAATGTTAATATAGTGCTCATTCTATAGGATTCACTTTCAAAATTTTGGTTACATGCAATTGTGAAAAATATACAGAATATTCTAATGAATCTTTGACAAATTTTTCTTTAGCGGTAGCAAATAGTAGATTAATCAGAGGAGTAAATCATCAATCACTTAAATGATCTTAATAATACTTAAAATAACACAGTAATTTACCAAAAAATCTCATCACAAAAATTAAAAAAAATCTTCCATCCAATTTGTGAAAAGGCAGAAGAAAGTGCAAACAAAGCTCTTCAATTAGCATGTGAATATATAAAGAAAATTAACAAAAAGAATTATGCCAGTAAACTATAATGTATAGTGTTCCTAATGAGTTGAGTCAAGTCGTGTTTCGAATCAAAATTATCCTACATACCTTTAATTTAAAGTACTTATTTATTATGTGTAACTAAAATTTACAAAGAACTCTATTGATGTATTATGGTTACATATAAGAAATGCAAACCAGGCTAGTGAAGAATTTATTTTTTCAAAAAAATTAGATAGGTATTCTTATAGATCTATTCTTGGATTTCATTATATTGAAAAATCACATAAATGCAAAAAGGAAGATAGCGAAATTATTGTTTTACATAAAGAAAATCATGACAAAAGCTTCAGACAAATAGAATACGCAATTTTAATTGCTATTCTTCAAAAAGTCATACTAGTTTTAAAAGAATTTGATCTGCTATTTGATATCAGAATAGATGGAGATTTGAAAAGTAATAAAACACTTAGTACAGTTGCAATAATTAACCAAATATTTGCTGATTTAAAGCATGTTGCAAAATTAATATGTAACAAAATTGGTTAGCATTGTTAAAAATATAAATTCAATAAATCAATAATTATTATTAACCAATTTACCTTATTTTATTTATAGTAAAGAGTGCATAGTAGTGTTCTTTTGAATAAATAGTAATGCAGTATTTTAATGGATGCGTTTATACTGCTAATGCAAAGAAAGCTGATAAAAAAATAGATGCCTCTAGTGAAAACGAATTAAAGTATGTTCAATTAAAGGGATTAGTTAAATATCTTTATAGAGATCATTCTTTATGCTGGTCAGAGGTTTGCTAGATCAAAGTTAATCCTGATATTGAACTGAAAGAACCTAATTTAATTACATATACTGAATCTTAATGACAAACATTTTGCCAAGTTTTGTTTATAGTTTTTCAATTACTAAAAGGTCAAGGTTTAGTAAAAAAATTCTCACTTTATATTATAAAGCATTCAATAGAACTAAACTAATATATCTTCTTAAATTGATCAATTATTGGAAGTCATTTGCAGCTCGTTATTTACTGACTATAATCCAAAACAATGAGGATATTGCAAATCTTTTAGAATTTACTGTATTTATACTGCAGAAGTAGGAAGTTATTCTGAAAATAATAAAAAAATATCATAAAGATATAACAAGAAAGATAAGCAAATAGGAGAGCGTAATAATGAAAAATTAACAAAAAAAAAAAGAAAAAGGTAAAAAAATATTAAATCAACGAAATAACTTAGAATCTTTTAACTTTAGTCAAGAATTAATACCTTATAGTCGCCAGTTTTAAAAAAGAATACAACAACATGAAGATTTTACACCCTCATTCACTTGTTATATCAAAAATTTTTTCACTATAATTAAATGTATCTATTGCCGCTCTTTTCTCAAATACATATCAAATGGTTTATGTAAATTATCAATGAATCATATCAGATAACTTTGAATCACCTGTCTAAATAATCCCTCTAGAGCAATTTATTCTTTAGTACATATTTCAATTTCCTTCATTTTGCTTATATCAGCAAGAAGTTATTCAATTATATACCCAAGGCTAGGATATTTTTGCATTAATTCAAACAAGAGGTGGCAAAACTTTTTGCTACACAGCATTCAGTTTGATATTTTCTGAATTGATAGTAGTGATTTTACCATTAAAAGCATTAATTTTAGATTAAGTAGTAATTATATAAGTTTTAACAATTGTATTAATTAAATTTAAAAATATTAACTTACCTTTATCTTTATTTCAGAAAGAATTAATCAAAGTTAGAATCCCATATGCAGGATTTTATGCAACAATATGGCAATCTTTGGAATATCAAGAGAAAGTTTTTTAAGAAATTGCAAGTAAAATGCTCAAAATATTATTGATAATGTCAGAAAAGCTGATACTCAACCAAGGTTTTCGTATTATGTTACGAAAGTTCATGAAGAAATAGGAGTTAGATTTGTAATTAATGAAGTTCATTGTATTCTATAATATAATCATTACAGATAAGAATTATAAGTTTCTTTTTTTTATATATTAATCTAAACTTTTACATTATTTATTAGGCCTGAATTAGGGAAGCTAGGCTTCTAAAAGAGTTTTTTCCATCTACTTCCATTTTACTTCTGACTGTCACTTGTTTCTAAGATGATGTAGAAATAATTGTCAAAATTTCAATATTAATTTTGTGAAATTTAATGTGATTCACAGTGCAAATGTTTTTCGTCTAAAAATAGAATATATAGTGAAAAAAAAGAGTACCCATGAAAGAAATTTAGTGGAAATGGTTAAAATTGTTGATTAAATTAGCAATGCCAAATGCATAATTTATTGTTCTTCTCAAGCATATGCAATAAATTATTATCTTTATTGCAAAACAAACTAAAAAAATAGAAATTGGTGCTTATCATAAAGGTCTTGAAAGTTTCGAAAGAGATCAAGTTATGCTTTAATGGTAATCTCAACTTCTAAAAGTTATGATAGCAATAAATGCCTTTAGGATGGGCATAAATTTGCCTAATATTCATGTTGTTATACATTATACATTCCTATCTAGTATAAGTTAATATTTGTGTATTAAAAAGGTTGAAGTATCAGTTAAGATGATTTACTTATTACTTTTTACTACATAGGTAATTTTATACAAGAATCTAAACGTGCAGGTCAAGATGAGAATCTAACACAGAGTATTTTATTTTATTTCCAAAATGATATCAAAACATATATACTATAATTACAGGATATCGTGTAAGGTACTATAAATTTCTTTTTATTACGAATAAAAAAAAAACTTTTTATTTAATATAAATATTTTTCTTATAGTGATTTTGATAATAATGAATCTACATCTATTAAACGCATACTATATCTAAATAAAAAAAAAGGAAGATATTTGAAATAGTTGCATATTATGAGAGTATTTATGAATGTCATGCCTAACAACTTGCAGTTTACCATTCATGACATCTGATTTTTAAATTCCGCAATGTATAAAATGTGATTGTTGCAAAAACTATCTTAAAGATCATTCAAAATCTGAAAATGTAAAAATAATATACTAAGGAAGATAAATATATTACACAGTCAAAATTTATCTGATTTAATAAATTGTTAATATGTAACTAGCCATGTAATTTTTATCACATATTAGATTTTATTTGCTTAACCAATTGTTTAATTTAAATTAGCCAAATTTATAAATGTATAACAAGGCATGAATTTAAATAAACTCAGTATTGAGTTTACGTAGCAGATACTTAATTTGGCAATTATTCTATATATATTTTAAAAAAAAAATTTCAATCACTCATTTTATCTTTATATATTGTTATCATTAAAGTTCTGGATAAATCGAGTTAACTCACAAGTTAGATAAGTTGAGTTTATATTTTTTTGACTCGATGATTTGCAAGTCAAATCAAATTCAAGTCAAATTAAATATTTAACTCAATTCGATTTAAACTCAATTTAAACTTGACTCGACTCAAGTTGACTTAAAATAATATTATTAATAAATTAACATTTTAAAACTATAAAATTTATATATTATAATAATTAAATATTTTATAATAGTTAAAAATTTAAATTATTTTATTAATTTTAAATTTCATTATAAAATGATTTTTTTTAAATAATAAACTATCAAAAATCTATTTTTTAGAACATTTAAATTAAAATGTTCTAAAAGAACAGATCTTAATAAAATGATATAATTACATTTAACCTCTACTATAATACCTATTTTACTCAAAACTAAATCTTCACCTTCAAAATTCCCAAAAACAACTATTATATAAAATGTATATTTACAATCATTGTTGTCTTTATAGGAATCAGTAGCACCTTGTCTTATTAAATTTAATTTATCATTTTCTCCTGATATACTTAAATTTATGGCAAAACTTTTAAAAAATGATAAATTAGTTTTAACATTAATATCTGAAAAATCTATATTAAAATTATTATATAATTCAAGAAAATTAATTTTAATTAATTTTTAATTAAATATTCTAAATCTATAATCAATGGAAATAATATATTGTTTAAATGAAGATAAAATTCAAATGTTTTTTCAGATTTTAATACTTCCTGAAAATGTTTTAATCCAACATCTATTATCATATCAAATTCTATATTATTTTTAAAATAATTATATAGATCATTACTTTTTCTTTAATTTGTTTAAAATTAAAAGAATGATCTAACATATAATTATATATAAATTTAGCTATATGACAACATTTTTCTTCAATAGTTAGTAACATATAATTATTATGTCCTCTCATTGTTATGTAACCCTATATATTATGTATATATAACGTAAATTTTCATCATTAGAAAATGAATCTTTAATTATATTTTTAAAATTATTTGTAATATATTTAAGTTCAGTATTAAGTTTTTCAAATATTTGATTTCTTTTATCTGAAAAAAAACTTTTTTTATCAAAAAAATTTTTGATAATTAAACTTAACACATATAATTCATTATTTATAAATTGATAAATAAAACAATTTTAGTGTTATTATTTACCTTAAAATAATTATTTATAGAATATTTTTTAATATTATCATTATATTTTGAAATTAAATTTTGTAATCCTTTTATATTATTTTCAATGTTTAAAGGAATTACAAATCCAATATCTAATTCTTTAATTTTTTATTCATATTTTTTTATTGTTTTTTGATCATTTTTATCTGTAATAACAGATGTAAAGGTGAAAATAGGTGTAGAGATAGAAGTAGAATTTGTAGAGGCAGAGGTAAAAGTAGAGACAAAAATAGAAGTAAAAAGTTCACTTAAATTACCATTATTACATGATAATATTATTTTCATTCGTTTATTAAGTAAAGGATCTGTTAAAAGGTATAAATGATTTAGAATTACTCTTACTTTCGTTAAAATTAAAGAAGATTTATTTTTTTTAATTCCAATTAATTGAGTAGTTATAATGTTAATTTCTAAAAAAAAATTGTTTAAAAAAAAAAAAAAAAATACAAATTTACAGCTTTATCTCATTATAAATTGTATTAAGAAAAGAAAAAAAATAAATATATAAAATTCAGCTTTATCTCACTGAAAATTGCATCTATTTATATAAAAAAGCTTACATGAGAGAAATAATCTGATCCCAAAATCATAAAAAGATTATTCCTATACTTTGGACTCTATTCAAATAAATTATGAATTAAAAGTCTTTAAATAAAATTTTTGAAAAAATTGATTTTACTATTTTAATATAATAATTTATAAATGCCTTACCAAACTAATATTGTGGTAGCCCAAATTTCTAAAAAAAAATAATTAATAATCTTTAAATACTCTTACCAATATTGCGGCAGCCCAAAATTCTAAAAAAAAATAATTAGTAATCTCTAAACGCCCTTACCGAATTGATACCGTGGCAGCCTGAAATTCTAGAAAAAAATAATTAGTAATCTCTAAATGTTCTTATTGAATTGATACCACAGCAGTCTGAAATTTTAAAAAAAAATAATTAGTCATCTAAAGAAAGTATAAATTAATTATTTAACAGATTGATCTGAAGTTATATAAGCAAGTCTTACTTTTTAAAGATGAATAAACTGGTTTATCTTAAATCAATCGATTAATCGATCAATTTATTTTCCTTTTTTTCTCTTTTCTTCTTTCCTTTCATCAATCGATTTTTTTTTATATTTCAATACTGTAATCTCCGGTTGAATCTAATTTTATAATTGATCACAGTATATCATTTGACATTCCAGACTAAAGACAGTTTTGCCAAAAATCTTTGTAAAAATGAAGAATACTTCAGCAATTAATCCAGTTAAGATATATTTTCCCATTATATTTTTTTCGTTTATTTTATTATTTTTTTTTTTATTTTTTCAAGTTTTATTTTATTTTATTAATTTTTTTTTATTTATTTTATAATTTATATTAATTTTTTTCTTTTATTTTATTTTATATTTTTTAAAAAAACTTACCGATAAGCAAATTTAATTTCTTTTTGGTTAGGGTGGGCTTCTTTGAGAATGTTATTAACGTTCTTTTCCTTCTCTTTTTAGAATTGGTCTTTTTTTGATTATAGGAATTACCGGTAAATGAATTCTCTTCTTCTTGGGTTGAGTGGGCTTCTTTGAAAACATTACTAATGTTCTTTTTCCTTCTCTTTTTTAGGACTGGCCTTCTTTAGACCTTAGAAATCAATCGGTAAGTTAAATTTCTTTTTAGAATGGTAAGCTTCTTTTGAGAATTACTAACGTCGAATTCTAAAAAAAAAATAATTAGTAATCTCTAAACGCCTTTACTAAACTGATATCGTGATAGTCTGAAATTTTAAATAAAAAATAATTAGTAATTTAAATGCTCTTAATAATATCATAGCAGTTCGTAAAAAAAAGAAATGTATAGATTAATTAATTAAATGCTTAGCCAAATAAATTTAAGTCTAAATTTAACAGATCGATTTAATGTTATATAAGTAAGTCTTACTTTTGATTTTTTGTATAGATTGATTAACACAATTAACATGTATGATTAACATAAATATCAAGTCTTACCTCTGATTGATATAATTAGTGTATGTAGATATCAATCAAATTATTTTACTAAAATAAGTTAAATTTTTAGTGAAAAATTGTTTTAAAAATTCTTTATTTTTGCTTTTTTTTAAATAAATAATTTTGTATTATTTTCTTTTTATGATTTTTGATTTAATAAAATAATATATAAAAGTCAAAATCATTTGAAACTCTAGTTATAATTTCATTATCGTTATCTTTATATATTATCTTATCTTATAATTTTACATTGTATTGCATATTATGACTAGTTAGAAATACTCAAAATAACGATTACAATAAAATCTATTTGTTGCTAAAGTTGTACATGTTAAAAAGGTAATTTGCATATATAGAGCTGCAATAAAACTTAACAGGAAATATGATGAGGATTATAATAACCAGCATGCAAATGGCTCAGGATGCAACCGAAAAAAATAACAAAGTATTTTGTGTTTTTTTTAATTCAATAATGACTAATAAAGAAGCTGATAATGAGGATAATATAAATTCAGATGATGATTGGAATGATTGGAAAAGTGAAGTAGAAGATACAATGGATGATGATAATATTATTACAGTAAACGAAAATAATGAAGAAATTAATAGAGAAGAAATTAATATAGAGATTATTAGTCCAGAAACTAATCAAACAGGTAGAAAAAGAAAGTCATATTTAGGATTACGTTTAGATTTGATTGCAAAATATGTTGATAGAATACCAGCAAGTTATAATGAAGCTTATTGTGTTAAAGTAATTGCTAAAGAAATGTATCTTAAGAAATTTCCTTATAAATTTACAAGAAAAAGACTTAAACTATTTCAAAAACGTGCATTAAATCAAAAAATTTATGCAGAATCTCAATGGTTGTGTTGATAAAGATTATAAATATTTATAGTATATTTAATATATTTTTTTATCTTTAACGATCATTAATAAAAATCTTTTCCAAATATTATTAACAGGTATTGCTGTACATGCTAAAGAATGCATGAGATATTCTAAATCAGAAAAAATAATTTGTGATGAATACTTAACATTAAAATATAATCCTATATTAAATCATTGTTTTACTATACTAAAACCTGCACTTGAAAATCTTAAATTTACACCAAAATATTATTTTGAAAATAATACTTTAAAAAAATATTTGCAAAATCAGGATTTTTGTGAAATTTGATCTGTTATTAAAGATGATTATGATACAAATATATGGATTACATTAGCAGATAAAGTAAATAATAGCATATTTAAAGAAAAACCTGTATTTATAGGACTTTGTGAAGTAATAGTTCAAGCTGTAATTCATAAAGATAATAATAAAGGCAAACAAAATATTCAATATAATGAAGATTTTACAAATTTTCTTATTATATTAAGAAGTTTTAATATTCGAGCTCTTGATCTTTTCTGTCAAAATTTGGAAGGGCGCACAATTCAAAATATACGATATTTTTTTATTTTACATATTTATTTATTAATTAATTAATTTTATTTGTTAAATTTTTTAAAAAATATCTTTATTATAAAAAATAATAGTAAACTCTGGACTAATAATAAAGATACGCTTACAAATCCTGCTCTTATATTTGAGAATGTTATCAAATTTAAAAGGCTAATTGATACATTAAATTATCAGGAACCAATTGTTGCTATATCAGATAATATAAAGTTAAAGCCTGCTCTTCATTATAATCCTATTTTAAGCTGTATCATCAAATCAACACTACTAATTGAACAAACTAAAATTAAGATATATGAAGATATTCAGCCAATCATTAATGATATTAAAACAAAAAAAGTGATTGCAAAAGATGTTTGTGTTTATATATTGCAGGTAATTTATTTATCTAAATAACTAAATCTTTTAATTATATCAATAAAGATTTACTATTCTATTTTACCAATTATTAGATACCATTACTAAACTTTCCTCCAGTAATTATTGCATTAATTACAAATGATAGATCTGATAATACATCAACTATAACCAGCTTTTATCAAGAATTATTAACTTAAATAGTACTACAGCTTAACCTTCTGATACTATCAATTAGATCAGATGGCGTTATAGTTGAATTCAAAGCCCAAGTTGCAATTCAATTATATTCAACAAATGAGCGGTTAACTTTTCAAAATAAAAAACTTGGTGTTGATTTTAGCTGTTTAGTTTTTCCAAATGTAGGATCTGTTATCCATATACAAGATCCTAAACATACCAAAAAAACTAGTCAGAATGCAATTATATTTGATGCACACCTTCTTATTTTGGAAAATTCAACAGTACGATTTAAATAATTATTAAAATTATCAAATCTTTTTAATTCTATAATATATCGTCATGATGTAGTAAAACTTGATTATCAAGATGATAGAATAGCATATCATATATTTGTTTAACAAATCTACAAAATTGTCATGATATTGAAGATTCATAAGGACTTTTTGTATATCTTTTCATTATAGGTAAGATAAAAAACTAATTTTGATTATAAATGATAAACTTTTTTATTATTTAATATATTTTTTCATTTAGGTGAACTTATTGATAGCTATTTAAATTGTGAAATAACTCCATTAGAAAGAATTAAAATATCAATGACAACTTTTTTCATTATACAAATTTGAAAAAAATATATAACAAATGTAAATAAAAAGTATCCTGACTTTCTTTCTATAAGCAAGAATTTTTTAGCAGATTAAGCTATGCAATTTTTATTTTTCTTGCAGAGTCTATAGTTTTATTGGTAAAAGTACATTGGAAATATTACCCAAATTATCCATTTTTGCCGTGAATGCATGGATCAGAAGCTTGTGAATATTTTTTTGGTATAGCACGTCAAATTAATTCAGATTTTAATTATTCAGAGTTATTATAACTAGTTCCAAAAATTTCTCAATGTGCCAAAGCATTAAGAATAAAAAATATTATATTAGAAAAAGAAAATCTGTGCATGAAGGTAAGCAGATAATAATAATTATGAAAATATTTTATATTGAATTTTTTATCTAATTTTAATTTTTTTAAATAAAATATCATTTTGATTATAATATAGAAAATATTAATTCAACAAAATTAATGACATTATGTGTTTAGCCATCAGATACTGATATTACTTCAATAATTAAATATTCATACAAATTGGCATTGAATCTTGCCAAAGCATTTGATATAAATTCTACTTCAAATGTAAATCAATTATTATTACAGCTATTTATAATAATAGAAGAGCTAAATTTAGAAGTGTCAACTGAAGTCAAATCAAGTTCAGAACTTGAAAGTAATTCAAACGAATTTTTTGAAATTGATAGAGAAATTTCTGATGTAATTTATCAAGCTTCCAAGTATACTACCAATACAATTTGATAATATTTTTAATTTTTCAAATATTGATAATGAAAATATTGATGATCAAATACAAACTATTTCAACTTTAAATAATACTACAAAAAAACTTTCATAATGTATATGAGCAACCTACTCATAGTATGATTATTATATTTCAAAGAATTTTAACAATATATTATTATTAAATATTAATAAAATTGATAATTTAAAAAAAAATTTTTCTATTAGATATCTTTTTTCAACAGGTGAACTAGATTATTTAACTATGATTGCATTACAAAGTCATTATGAAGCATATAATTCAAGACCAGTTGAGAGAAAAAATTATGCACATATGATCAGTCACGAAAAAACAAATACTATTAATTTAAATAAGGCTAGTCATATAATTTTACATCTTATAAATAATGATAATCCTAAACATAATTCATAAAATAACGTGAGAAATGATGGAAGGATAGTTAGCAAACAATGACAGCTAATCTTGCTAATTTACAACAATATGAATTATTAAAGCAGAGACAAGCTAATAAAGTTACAAGTGAAAGTAATATAAATTTAATATATGGGTAGATTGCTAGGAAAATCAGGTTCTGGGAATTTTTTAGCAAAATTGAGATTTTTATTGCATTTTAGTTTT
>CAJVPP010002684.1:0-13860 GCA_910592005.1 Funneliformis mosseae
CACCTTTTCGACTATAGGGATAAGGTTTTTTACTAGTACGTTCACAAATTATACAATAAGCTATATCATTATTATTTAGGTCTTTGCGAAAAAAATAAGAAGTATGACTTCGGTTACTTCTTTCTAATAGTCTATTATTATTCGAAGGTATAATACCCAAATTATTTTTACGCTTTTTATGTTTATTAATAGTGCTTATGGATGAATATGTAAGTGTAGATTCAGTATCAGACATTGTAATTTGAGAAAGAAGTCAAAAGAATAACCATTTTTCAAAAGTCTACATTTAAATTTAAAGTTTATATGGAATAAAAAGTCATGAAAACTTTCTTTATTTTATTTAAATTTAAATTTATTATGAAAAAGGTCGACAGTTTTTTTTGAAAAAATTAATTTGTTAAGATTTACATGCAAATTTCGTGGAATTTTATGATTGGAACAGCATTTAGTTAAAATCATTTATTTAAATTAACTGGATTGATCTAAGGAAACTGGATTTATTATATTTAGATAAAATGAAGGAACTGGATTTATTATATCTGGATGAAATGAAGGAATCTAGATTTATTGTATCTAATCTGGATTTAAAATATAAATCTGGTTCTAACCTTTAAGTGCAACCGGATATCCAAAAAATTTTACTTGTTTAAATAAACTAGCAGATAGCAATCATGAAGTCTTAGATCGAAGGTTTACATTTGGTCACAATTTCATTTTGATTTGAAAAGTTTCTCCATAGTTTTTTTTCAGATGTATTTTTTTTTTAATTCTACCTTCTCACAATTTTTGATTTTTTATATTTAATGTCCATTTTTTTATTAATTATTTTATTTTTGAACTTTTTTTAATTTAATTTAATTTTTAAATACTCACGATTTTTTTTAATGTGTTCTTAAGTACTTATCTCGATTAATCAAAAATTAAAAATCAAATATTTTTAGAGTCGAATCATGATTAAATCGATTCTCAAATTTATTTTAAATATTGAAATCAATTTGAATCCTTGAAATGCATGTGAGAAGAAACTTAATTTTAAAAGATTTTAAAAGATAAGAATGTGGCATTGTTTCTCGTAAAATATTCTCAAAGAAATGAACTCCTTTAATTTTTCTTTTGTATTAATAATAATAGTATCTTGTTCTTTTTTAATCACAATCAAAAGCAATGTAACTTAATGAAATATTGTCTCAATAATTTGAACTTTTTAAAGATGATTTATTTTTTACGCTCATTCAAATCAAATAACTGGACTCAAAAAAAATATTATCCAATTTATATTCGTTTATTGAGTTTATTTTTTTTTCTTTTTGAATTCTTTGTTTTAAAAATATCGACTAATTAATCAGTTTATTTTTTAATTATTACTTCATCAAATAATTTCTTTTTTTAATAAGATACCAATCTTGAATTATCTTACATCTTGATTTTTTTTTCTTTTTTAATATACAGATTAATAGTTTATTTATTTTTATTAAGTTTTATAATAAACTATACTACACTTTTAATAATATACATTTCAAGTTAAATCTGAAAATAATTAATGCTTCAAATGGTTCAGTTCAGTCTGAATTATAGGCTAATCCAAAACTGAACTGAACTGTAAACTGATAAAAATCTAAACTGAACTGAAAATTTTGGATTAATCTGAAATTTCGGATTGTTTGGAGTGATAATTTTATCATTTCAATCAAATGATCCTTTATCATTCTTTTAGAATGATGATTTATTGTTCCAATCAAATGATTTTCTTATCATTCTTTTGGAATGATAATTTAATCATTCCAATTGAATGATCTTTTATCGTTTTTTTAGAACGATAATTTAATAGTTTCAATTGAACAATTTTCTTATCGTTTATTTAGAGTGATAACTTCAATCGTTTCAAATGAACATTTCTTTTATCATTCTTTTGGAATGATAAAAAATTATTCAATTAGAACGATAACTTCAATTATTCCAAATGAATGATTTTTTATCATTTGTTTAGAATGATAATTTGATCATTCTAATCGAATGATTATTTTATCATTTGTTTGACATGATAATTTCATCATTCCAATTGAACGATTCTTTTATCGTTCATTTAGAATGATAATTTTATCATTTCAATCAAACGATTTTCTTATCATTCATTTAGAATAATAATTTCATCATTCTAATCGAACGATTCTTTTATTATTCATTTAGAATGATAATTTTATCATTTTAATCAAATGATTTTCTTATCGTTCATTTGGAATAATAAATTTAATCATTCTAAACAATCTGAAATTTTGGATTAATCCAAAATTTTGGTTCAGTTTGGATTTTTTTCAGTTTGGATTAGATTTATAATCTGAAAAAAATCTGAACTGAACTGAAAATTTTCAGATTAAATTTTTTGTAATCTGAAACTGAACTGAAGTTGATCTGAACTAAAAATTTTTGGATTAATCTGAATCGTTCAGAGCTTTAAAATAATAAATAATGAAGAAAGGCAATATGTCATTTACCATATCAACCAGATAATTTGAAAATTTTTTATAATCATATAAAATATACGTATTTGGTTCTAGGATAGTTGATTTCTCAAAAAAAAATTATTTATAAAATGAGAAGCTGAGAATTAGGAAATTTTTCTTTTCAATTTTTAATGACAATCATATACTGCGCAAAAGTTATTTTCAAAAATTAATTTGATTATTTTAAAAGTTTAAAATAATTATTTTATTTTATATTGAATAGCATAAATTTCTTATTAAAGTTACTATTTAGTTAATATTAAACAAATTCTTTTTTTTTTCATACCACTATTAAGCTAAATACTATGTTGTTAGGATAACAAAGCTTATTTGCTAACAGGGAGTTTAAGCCATTAAACTATGAAAGAATTTAGTTAAGTTGAAAGTTCAGGTCATCTTTATTAATGATTTATATTTATTCAATTGTACAATAGAAACTTGTTTCCTTATTAAGGTGATAATACAAGATATTTATATAAAATACAATTATAAGAAAGAGATATTTAATAAAGAAAATAAATATAACTATGATAATAAATATAATAAATAAAATAGTGATAAACGATATAATAATTATAATAAATAGAATAATGATAACTGTGACAAATAATGGAGATCACTGGTGACCTTAATTAGCGTAGTCATTTAGTAATGCATATGGATTATCTCTAACACCGCTTAATCATTCTTTCTCTTTTTTTTTTAAAAAAAAAATTATTACATATTTGTATATAAAACTACGTAATTACCTTATATGCTTATAGTTATGTTAAGAGGTTAAAAAAATTAATATTGATTGATTTTATATTGTAGTATACTTGGATTGTAATTATTCCGCTTTTTATATAATGCTAATATTTAGCCTTAAAATTTAGAATAGCTGATGAAAATATATATATATCATAATAAAATAATCAATTTAATTAGTTTAAAAGTTAGAATAATAATTTGATCTGTAATATGATTTTAATAAATCATTCCAAATTAAAGTTAATGCTTAACAGATGACCAGAGAAAGTGAGAATGGCCATTAAACTACATTAATGTTGACCGATAGTCAGCGTATAATACTTACACAAATACTTTTGGGCATGTACATTGTATAAGTTACACTACTTTAAATAACTTTATTAAATCACTAAATGATTTTTTTTTGAAAAAAATCAAATGAAATAAATCACTCATATTATAATACTTCACTTAAATTTTTTAGTGAAGTTTTAAAATATCTTTATCATAAAACTTTCAATGAAAAAAACCTAAGTTTTGCTTAATTATATACGAAATTTTTGTTCAATTATTTGTTGATTTAATTTTTAATTCAAAATCTTTAATAAGTAATACTTTTGATAATTGGTGTAATACAATTATATCTAACATTATGCTTTGCATTTTTGACAAATAAAAAAGTTTAAAATATTTAATGAACCAGTAGAAATTAAAGGTTAAAATAATATCTATATTTTGGAGGAGGTGAAGCACCAAGTTTTGGTATCCAAGGTTTTATACTGTAAAACTGCCTGAATTTTACTAAATCTACTTTTAAGCAATTAGCATCTTGACAATAAGGTTTTGTTAACTTGTACAGTTAATAAGAAGTTATTTATTATTTTGATTTAAGAATTTTTGATTTTAAAATTTATATTTGTCAAAATAATTCTAACTGGTTCTAGCTTTCATTACTTGATTTGAAAATTTCTTTCATGGCCTTACCTCACGATAGATTTACTATTTCCTAATTAATAAATTAAAAATTTTCATGTACAAATATAATTCTATTATCAAAAAAAATAACAAATACTTCCTTCTTTTGGATCAATGATTCTGGAATTTACAAGAAAGCCCTATTGCATTTTTAATTTCATTACACTAAAATTTTGTTGAAAATTCTAGCATAAGTCATTCAATATATGGGTCAGATCAAATTATTATTTTAACTCGTAACTAGAGGCCTTAAACATTTATTGATTAGTAAAAGCCTTTTTCTAGGATGCCAAATTACATACATAATATTTACAATGATAAAAAATATTTATCAAAAGTTTTTTAACAATCTATCAATGATTATTTGATTTTAATTAATATTTATAATTATGTATCAATTGTAATTCTTTTAATTATTCAATACTTAAAAATATTGCTTTTTGTCATTAGTATTATAATTGTATAATTTATAAGGATTCTGATTTGATTGATATCATATTAAAAATCAATCTGAATTTTCATTAATTTTAATATACAGTCGTCCCCTTTTATAGTCACACCCCTTGGGACCAAAATTAAAAAGTGTGATTATAATAAAAAGTTACTATACAGGGGGATTTTTATATGTTGTTACTAAGTAATGATTCTGAAAGGGTGTGACTATAAAAACACTGTGATTATAAAGGGGTTTTTTTATATAGCATTAATAGGTATTGGTTCTTACGAAATGTGTGCTTATAATGAGGGATTTATAAGATGTGATTGTACAGGGGTGACTATAGAGAGGGACGACTGTACAAAAAAGACAAAATCATATCGACAAGACTAAAATAAAAAAAAAAATAATGCTATAAGAAGTAGGCTTTGTATATTCTGGTATGAAAATATTAAATACATTCTCCTTGAATTGGATCACAAGTTCATGGTTTACTTGATGTAAGGATATTTATATCATAATATTTTATTAATAAAAAAAAAAAAATATTATATACATAATTATTACATAACCTTTAGGTATATCTGAAAAAGTAGTGAAATTTCTAAAGTAAACCCATGTATAAAATGGTTAAACCTACATTTAAAATTAAGCTATTTCAATAATTATTATATCGGTATATAATATGCCGATGTTAAAAATAAAGTTAATAAACTTCAATTATTGGCATCTATAATTATATATAATCAATATTAGGTTATATTTACATTGACAATTCATTAGATCGATAATTCATATTACTACTTAATTTGTAATGAGCTAGAAATTCCTAATGCATGTAATCGAGAATCTTGAAAAACTGTTAAAATGCAATGAATTAATATTTCTTTATCGAAAATAAAAAGTTAAGTATATATTACCTTCATTATTCTCATCCTTTTCAAGATATGAGGTAATAAGAGACGAATTAATAGGTTTTGGCAAATTTTTAAATGTAAATGCTCTACTTGTATATACAGCATCAGGATTTGCTTTAAGTGACATTAAATTATTTGGTATTTCTTTATCTGCTTCTTCAAATGCTTCATTTATTTCTTTTCCATAATATCCATATTTTTTGATAATTTTATATTTTTCATAAATATAAATAAAGCAAAACCAAAAATCCATTATATTTAACAACTCATCGCAGTTGTTCTTTGATATGGTACAATTATGAGCCAATTTCTTGTAAAATTCAGGGGTTCCTTTTCCAAATTCTGGACGAAATCCATTACAAATATCCAAGGCTAAAGATACTTCATGTTTTCTTTCAGCAAAGGGAGGATTACCAGTTGATAATTCAGCCATAATTACACCAAAACTGTATATATATCAGAAGCCAAAGTATATAATTCTCAATTCAAGACTTCTGGAACGATATATGGTAATACTCCATATATTTTATTATCCGATTTTTGCTTATCTGCTGGTCCCCGATAACCCAAAGTCTGAAATTTAAGAATCTTTATCTTGCAAGATATTTCCACTATGAAGGTCCTTATGACAATATATTACTTAATATAATTTACTAATTTTAAAGATAACTTCTCAAATTTCCATCAGATGCAAATTGTACGATCATAATAAAATCTTTGGCTTTTGGATCCTTAGTTATTCCATAAAAGTATAACGTAGACGGATATACTTTATGAAAATCCCAATGAGCTTAAGCTAGTTTTTTGTAATAGAAATTTAAGAGCAAATTAGAAGAATATTCTTATTAATTCATATCAAATATAAATGTGATATACCTCATTAAAATATTTAGCTAACATATCCCGTGATCCATTTAATCTTTTCAAAGCAACCTCCATAGGTTCAGATCCGATTTTTTCCAACTTTCATTTCAAATCTCGATTGAACATCAATCCATGTTGCAGAATACACTTTGGCAAATCCTCCTTCACCATTTTCTTTTATATCTGTGAATCTATCAAAGGCACCTATTCAAGATATCTTTGATACTCATGAAGTCTTGTAAGATACATTGTATCTTTGATGAACTTATCAATTTCAGTATTTTCACTAGTCCATCCTTCAATTACACGCAAAGGATCCCATTTTTTTACACCATAATTCCTCGGAAAATGGTTCATCGCAATCAGAACATTTATTATCTGAGACGAATTTGTGTTTTATTTTCATACATATTTGCATCCATTTTTTTATTTATTTTTTAAAAAAAAAAAAAATTTCTCTGGTAATCAACGGAAAATATTCTCCGAATATTGCAGTGGTACAAAATATATGTGATAACTTTATCGAGTGAACCTTTCAAGAAGGTTGAAAATTCAATTCATCAAGAATTTTATAATAAAAGGTGTTTCGGCTTGCAACATGACTGAGTTTCTTGTGAGTGTTTTCTATTTTGAATCAGGAGCTGGCGATCTTGCATACACATCATTTAATTCGTATCACTATTATAGAAGTATTACAGTTAAGGCTGGGATAAGAAAAATAGCATGAAAGTATTGAAAACTCTATTTCCTTTTTATTTCTTATTTGTAACATTCCACCCTGCTTCCATAATAAGATTAGATAAGTTTTTATTCGTGTTTTTAGTTATATTCGCAAGATAGCACGTCATATAAAGTTGGATTTTGACAATTAGGTGAGAGATTGGATAGTATCAATAGAAAAATATTAGCGTTTGGTAAACTTAATAAAGATTCTAACAACTAACAAGAAATATTATAAATGTCTAATAGTCAAATTTCAATGGAATTAAGTCCAGTAATCAAATAGTCCAATGGTTATTAACTACAAAGTTTAAAGATTCTAGTTCCTTATATAGTTATCTTAGATTAATTTTAAAACGATTAAGATCAAGTCCTGAATATTTTAAATAAAAGGCAAAACTTATAAACTTGAAAATATAATATAATTTGTTAAATCGTTATATTGATTAATGTATTTTTTTTTAAACTATATAGGCGGTGATTTACTATGTCTATTGATTTTAATAGCAAAAGACCCATACAAGCTCATATTTTTTTTACATCAGGTTCTCTTCAAAATTTTAATCATGTTAAAAAAGTCGGTAAATAAAGAACACTTTACGAATCATTTACCTATGAATTACTTTCAATTATTGTAAAGAATTTATTTGATAAACCGCTTTTAATTTCCTCTCTATAGGCTAAAATAAGGTACCCGGGCAAACCACGGAGGTTTTGACAGGCATCGCATCGAAATCGAAACCCGTCGAAACGTTTTGCCAAATTTTTTTTAAAGGAAAAAACTTGCGAGGTGGCGAAACTTCTGATATTAAAATACAATTTATTATTTTTGTTTTTACGAGATGAGCAAATCGTATATATTTATAAAAAAAAAATTCAAAAAATTCCAAGTCCAATTAGTCTTTTCATTCATTTAATCTATTTAATCTCATGACAGTATCCATATCATCTCCTTCATCCATTAAACTTTTCATTTGAAAAATCACCATCTTCTTCATAAGGTAATCTTCTAATTCTTCAACAAGTTCCTATGCTTACAAATTTAATGCCTGCTCGATAAATAATGTATTATTTTGGAAATTTTGTTCAAATTTAAAATAAAGAACAAAAAAAAAAATCGTTTTTTATATTCTACGATAGTGATACAATAAACCTGCTAAAACTTTCGAGACCACATCGAAACCATCGAACCATCGAAATTGTCGAAATAATTTTGAAAAGTTTCGACTTTTGCCAAAATGGGTTTTTTGGTTTTGCCCCGCTCAAGTATCGACTAAAGAATCGATGCTTTATAAAAGTTAACATGGGACGAGATAAATCGAATCTGTATGGACTGACCCATATATTTATGGTCTGTAAGAATTTATTAGAGAAAAACAGATGATAAATCAAATTGTTAATAACTCATACTAGATATATGAATTCCAACTGTGGTTTCTTGCCCATATAACATAATAAATTAAGAATGATTTCTCCAAATTAGTATTTTTCTTTTTTTTTTTTGACGCTGTATTTATCCTATAAAAAAGGATAATTTGAGTCACCAAACTATAATTTTCAACATAACCGTTTCTTGCTTACCAATTACAAATCCAGGTATTGGGGTGAAGTACTGCTTAATAATTCAAAGCAAAACTAGTAACGGGGACTGTTTGAAAGTCCGCAGCGTTAACCCATTTTTAATTCACGTGATAAAGTAATTCGTAATAGATAATGATCGGCAGTGAAACAAAAGAGCGGGACATCTTGTGTCACCGCGTCTAGACTGTAAATAGTCCTACGCTACGCTCCGGACTAATTATCAGTCTTCGACTCATCCATTGACGTGTTTAATTATGTCAACGACATAATAATTGACTGATTTGTTCAATATCGAAATAATGGATTTCATAAAAGGAAATCAAATGATACATAAAAATTAATGTATTTCTTTATAAATCATTTTTGTAGCTTCATTTTGTCAATGGTTAATTTATATTTAAGAGTTAGCGAAATTGCAACAATTAACAATTTATGGCTGCTTCAATTGTAATTTTAATATTTGTTACATTTTCTATTACAAGAAAAAAATAAACTATTTAATATGATTTATCGGATACTTGAACAATATGTGAGAAAATGATTATATTATGATTATATTTATGCGCAGTTCGAAAATTTTTAACATATGGTTTACTGGGTTGTTAAACTATAAATGTTAGGCTAAAAAATTTTTTGGACTGAAAAACGAAAACCCGGTCGTATTGTGACGTGACTGAAATTGATTTTCGTGGAATTCGGACGATCTTCGAGCGTCTGAAATTGGAATTCCAATTTCAGTTAATTTGAAAATCAATTTCAGTCACAACAGTTATTACAAATTATTAGAATCATACCAAAGTTCGTTTACATTAAGATAATTCTGTTCGTATTACAAATTATAAAAATATGTAAAAGATAATATTTTTTACAAATTTTGATTGTACGTAAATAAAATCTTTCCAAAAAAATCTTATTCATATGTATTGCAAAATTGCAAAATGGCATGTACTAAGATGATTTAATACTCGCAAATGGTTTATGATTTCTAATTGTTTTCCTTTATGTTTTTTGCTGAACGAACGAATGATGATCTATCTATTCATTAGAAATGAAAACTTTATAAATATAAGAACTTTCCACCGTTAAAATCTAAACAAAAAAAAAACAACTTTAATAAATAAAAGAACTTTCCACCGTTAAAAAACAAAATCAAAAATCAAATTACAAAATGAACATCAAATTCAATTCATTTATTTCAATTCTTTTATTGTTCTCTTTATTCACATTGTTCAATGAAGTAACAGCTATAGATGGTAACCTTTTCTTTTCTTTCATTTTTAAATTGATATTTTTTAATCATTTTATTTCTTTTTTAAAATTGATTTTTTCGTCCCAATTTTCTTATTTATACAGAGGATCCATCATCTGGACCTAGAGCATATTGTGATGGTAAGTTTTTATTTATTTTTTTTTTTTTAAAAAAAAAAAATCTTTTTAATAAAATCTTTTCTATCTTTCCCGTTCTCAGCATTACAATTCGTTTCTCCTAAAGCTGGTGATGAATTGAGTAAGGATGACGAGATTGAAGTAGTTTGGACAAATGGAAACATCAAGCTTTTTAATGGCGTAAATAGCCTTGACTTATATAATAATGCAACTGGAGAATTTGTTAACAGATTATGGAAAGGTAGTCAATTATTCGATGAGTATGGGATTGCTTCTGTAAAAGTAACACTTGAAGTCCCTGAGAACACTAAATTACCTGCTAAATTTATGTTTAAAAGTTTTGGTTCATTTATGGAAACCACTTGTACTAGTTTTGGTGGAAATTTTACTATAAAAGAGTAGACTTTATTAGAATATGAACTACTCTTCTTAATTATTATTATTTCAATTATTAATAAATCACAAAATATCATCATATTTTTAACTGTGAAATTAAAGACATTTTTTTTTTTGTTTCTTTGGTACGATTTTCCAATAAGTAAATAAATCTTTCGATAATATATAAATCTTCTGTACCATAAATGATTCCAAAAATAATTTATTGCTCCATTTTTTTTTTTTTAAAGAAAATCAGTGTTATTTGATTAAAATTTTTCAGGTGATGCCATAATTTCATTTCTGTAATCCTAATTTTATCTGAAATTTCAGATATCCGAAATTAAAAATAGTACAAGTATATTGATCAATAAAAGGATTATGGGTAGGGTTGGATTTGGACATATACGTATGATGTCAGATATTTCCAAGTGCAGGATGACGGGATCACTGACATGAGCGTTATACGAAAGCGCTACCTGAACAATGAGTGCTTCGCTGAAGAATCTTTAAGGGTAAAAGAGACCCTAGGGAGGTACGTTCATATGCGATCTGATAATTGATGAGCGCTTGCAAAACAAACAAGAAGATGCACGGAAAAATTTTCGAATGAAGTACTGATCGAAGAAGGATCGAACAAAAACTATCTCAATTCTTACCAAGGATTGAAAAAGGAACAGAGGAGAATACTTGTTCATAAAGAGTATCATCACCTCAGAACGACCACAAGTGATCAATAACATGGTTAACATAACTATGAATCACCTGGGACATTTTTACTTGTGTGTTTCTATTACTTTGGCACTTCAAAAATCCATATCCACTCTTTGAACTTCATAAAGACCGGGGACAAAAACATCGGTGCCTGGGGCTGGTCAACCACCCCCTCCATTACTTGCTTGATTTTAAAAAGGGTACATTATCAATAACCAAGATGATCTTTGTGAAAAGATAATCTCGCTAGATCCAGGTGTTTGCACGTTTATGACAGGTTACGACCTCGATTGTCAATTAATTGAGTGGAGTAACGGTGATATTGACAAAGTATTCAAATTGTCCAAGAAATACCACAAATTATGGAGCGACAAGGATCTTGCTTTGGGAAAAACAACAAGAGGAAGAGATTTCGATTAGGAAAAAGATGCTACGAATCATACAACGAATCCGTAATTTGATAGATGCCCAGCTGGCCCGATGGTTATATTTTAGATTTCGAATGTTTTTTTTGCACATGATAAGAGAGTACAACAAGGTCACGAGGAGTACACTTCTGAGACATGTGAGCACTGCGGACAAATCAATGGCAAACTGGGTGGTTCTAAGACTTTTCGGTGCAATTCGTGCGAAGATGGAGATGGATCGAGACGCGAACGGGGCGAGGAACATAAAAAATCGGTTAATAAAATTAATACAAACTCTCTTACTCAAATTGTTATCGGAGGGTCAGGTTTTGGCCTGACTTTGGGACTTGAACTTTTATGGGATACGATATGACTAACTCTGTTTATTCATGTTGGATTCAATTTCAAGGGTATCAGCACCCTCTAAACATTTACTTTCTCGCAAATGCTACAAAAATAAAATGCTTCAATCTTTCGATTATTTTTATTTTATTTCCGATAAATAAAAATTTTTTTGAATTGTTTTTTGAATGCCGAGACACAAATGATGAGTTTCCATTCTGATATCCAAAACAAGATAAGTGAAATTTTTACTAAAAAAAAAAAAAAAACGCGTTTTATATTATTATAAAAAAAAATCCGAGGCTCCGCAACCATTAAAGTTAGTCTCATGAAAAATTAAGCTTCCTTGTTTTTCATATAAATTACACCCTGAAAATTAAAAATAATAACGCGTCAAGATATTATTAAATAAAACATCCAATATTTAAACAATTTCCTTAATAAGAACAACCCGAACTTTATGAATTACAAAAACCCTGAACTACGTTGATAAATAAATATTAACTTTTATTAAAAATTAGTATATATAAATTTATTATTGCTAATGATTATGAACAAATCAAATTGGGTCTAGGTTAAATGAAATGATAAAAAACATCATTATACAAATCCAAAAATAGTTGATTTAGTAATTCGCATGTTTCTTCTAACTTTCATAAATTCTCAATTTCCTAATAAGAATCATCTTGCTCGAAAGTAGAATAAACATTTTCCTTTTTCAAAATTTGATTTTGTTTCTTACCAGGCTTCTGCTTGTTGTATCTAATAGGCCAATAAATAATAGGAGTAGGAGTATAAGAATTATTTTTATAATGCCACCAAGCTTCCTTAAATTTCGATTTATCAAAAGAATCATCTTTTAGTAGATTATCGTACTTAAAACCCCTAATTCTCAAAAATTCTAAATTGGGATGATTGTGTTCTAACGTTTCGAAGAATTCAGGATTAATTTGTCTACCATCATCAATTGTTATTATACGCCAAGAAGGGCAATCGACAGGCCTTTTAACTAAACTAATCCAACCTTCTTGCGTTACATTAGGTAAACGATCTCTAATATTAAACTTAGTTAATGATTTCATTGACCCAAATCTGAGTAATGCTTCATCCGATATGTTCCGAGTTTTAACTAATTCTAGTTCGATTAAATTTAACTTTGAAACATTTAAAAATCCTTCTTCATTCATTTCACCAAAATCTCCGATCGATAAGTATTCTAAATTTGGAAAATTTTTCAAAAATAATAAATTACTTTTCCCCTGAATTTTTAAAATTGATAACCTTTTTAAATTCTCCATCCTTTCATTCATTTGATTTAAATCTTTCCCATTTACTGTATGTGATAAATATATTGATTTGATTGATTTAGATTTATGTAAAAATGGAACTGTTTCGCTCGAAGCTGATATATCTAAATATTCTAATTTTTTACAATTTTCCAATAATATCATCGTGGACTCCTTTGAGATGGGATGTATAAATGTGTCAAAATCGAATATTCTTAAATTCTTACAATATTTTCCAAATAAAAATACAATCGTTGATGGATCTGCTATTAATTTCTGACTATTCAACGTTATCCTTATCGATTGCAAGGAATTTTTTGCATTGCTCGTAAAACTATTTCAGTTAGCAGAAAATGGTAAATGGTAATAAAAAAAAAATTAAAGAATTTTTTTAACGTTAAAAAGAAATCTCTTTCTCACCTTTCCCACACCCGTTCAGTCATTTTGGGATCATATAATCGAACACTTTTAACGGATCCTAATTTAACGGTTTCACTTAACGCATCGCGGTATTCTGCCTCATCGTTCCCATTATCATCGATGGTATCTCTTTTTGATCCCACTTGCAAGTTATCCGAATCTTTACAGGAAGAAGGTTTATAATGATTATACACTTGTTTCAAAATT
>CAJVPP010002685.1:0-13856 GCA_910592005.1 Funneliformis mosseae
GTTTCACTCATTATATATTATTTGTTTACAAATTCAAGTCGCGTAACATAAATTAGTCTAGCGCGTAATTTATATTACGAAAATTTAGATCACTGATCATCCGGGTCACTCGGGTCACCCGGGTCAAGGAAAAACGTGACCCTGACCCGACGGGTTTTATCGAATTAGAACTCGTGTCATAAAAATGATAAACCCAACTCGAGAAAAAATTCGAGTCAGGTCGATCAACCTGGGTCGACTCGACCGGCTCGGAGCACTACTCATTACTGCATATATAATAAATATTAAAAGTTATATAATTATTATATAACTATAGTATTATGATATATCATATTTAAAATTCTGAATAATCCAAAAATTTTCAATTCTGTATAAGTTCAAATTGTAAAAATTTAATCTTAAACTATTTTTGAAAAAAATCTGAATTAAACAAATTTTATGTTAAACTAAACATTTTTAAAATTCTAAAATATCATTTATTAAAAAAAAATAACTTCAAAATTCAGAAAGAGTAAATCATTATTAAAAAAAAAAAAATTACTAATAAAGATATCTTTAAATTTTATATATATTTAAATAATAAAAACTTCAAAAAATATTTTAATATAATAAGAAAAAATGTATTTGTAACAACATGTTACATATCTTATTTATAACAATTCTTTTTTATTTTTCTTAATAATAAATTATTTTAAATGTTTTATAAATAAAATTTTTCTATACAAAATTTAATTTGAAAAACTTTTATTTAATGTAATAAAGATAGTTTCATAGATAAAATTTTCAGTTATAAACAGTTTCTTAAAATTTTTTAAAAAATTTTTTTGCTAAATTATTTACATTACTCTAATTTTAAATATTAATTAGATAAATTGAAATTATTACAAATAAGACAAGTAATATATTGTTTAATTAGATTTATTTCATATAATAAAATTTATTAAAAATAAAAAGATAAAATAAATTTTTTTAAATTTTTTTTTTTTTTATAAACTTATTTTTTAAAAATAAAAAATGAAATTTTTAAACTTTTTATTCAATTATTTTATAATAAATAAATTAAATAATTATTATATAAATTAAATTTTAAATTTTAAAAAATATTATAATTGATATATTTTATTAATAAATATATTTGATTAGTGTTTTGCTAATATTAATTATATAATAAAAATATTAAAATTAATGAATAAATAAATAATATCAAATTGAATAAATTTTAAAAATAATAAATTAAATTAAATTTTTTTAAATTTTTTAAAAATTTATTATATTTATTATTCCTTAAATTATAAAAAATTGTAAAAATATTTATTTACTTATTTAACTATAAATTTTCCTCTTATTTACTTTTATAAAATTTAAAAAATTTTTTTTTAAATTAGTTTTATAAATATATATTATACATAGTAATTTTTATTTTTAATTAAATATTAAATAATCTTAATGTTAAGTTATTTATAAGTTAAAAATTTTAAAAATATTAATTATAATAAAATTTATTATAAACATATCTATAATTAAGAAATTTTATAATTTTTATTAATTGTAAAAATGATTCAATTAGTTTACAAATATGAATTTTAAAAAAAGTTATTATAATAAATTTTTTAAAACTTATTTTAAAAAACTAAATTATTTTAAAATTCTTCTTATAAGCTTCTAATTAAGTTAATAAATATATTTTTTTTTATATAATTAATATATTATTAAAATTAATATTTAATATTTTATTAAAAAATTAATACTTATTTTAAGATCGCAAGCAAATTTGCTTACTAGATAATTTAAGAAATAATTAAATTAATATGTTTAAAGTTAAATACTAAAAATTAAATTTAAGATTAGTTAATTAAATATTAATTTTAATTTTAAATATTTTATACTTATTTAAATTATTTAAATTTTAAAAATTACTTTTGAATTTTATTTTATATAAATAAATTATTATTTTAAAATAAAATAAATTTAGTTTATATATAAGCTTAAATTAAAATAATTAAAATTATTAAAATTACTTTAGTTTTTAAAACTAAATAATTAAAATAATATTATATCATATGATTTACTAAAATTTATAATTATTAAAATATTAAAATATAATTATTTTTTTAGTATTTAATAAACAGAAATTAATAAACTTAATTATTATATCACTTTTATATAAGCTTTAAATAATTCAATCTATAATTTCTAATTATATTCAAATTCAGTTTAGTTTATTTTATTAAATATTAAAAGAATTATTTAATTAATATGATTAAAATATAATTTCTATCAAATAATAAAAGATTGTTTAATAAAAATAATTAAAATTATTATTTCTATCAAATGATAAAAAGATTGTTATTTAATTTGAATAATTTAAATATTATACTTATTGAATAATAAAGTGAATTGAATTTTTAGATAGTTTAGATTTGAATTAACTATAATCTAGAATTAACTGAGTATTACCTTTATAAAAATAATTAAATAATAGTAATTTATGAAAAGATTTAAATGATATTTTTATATATATTAAAGGAGTATTAAAAAATATTAAATTTTAATTACTTTATTATTAATTTTAATTTGTATAATAATTTACTTTTATTATTTTAATATTATTCTAACTTTAATTTCTCTAGTTAAAATAGTTTATTTTATAACTTTTAACTTTAATTTTATATATAATTCAATTATAATATTATTATAAATATAATAATTAATATTATTTTATATATTTAAATTCTTTTAATTTAAAATAAAAAGTAAAAATAAATTTATACAGTTAGACCTCTATATAATTATACTCTATATAGTCATACTTTTATATAAAAATCTAATTTTATAAAATGGACTTTAACTTAGTTAATTTACCTTTTTATAATTATAAATTGATTATAATTACAATTATCACATGATCTGTAATGTATATATTATTTTTATTAATAAAATGAACTTTATACAATCACCAAATTCTGATTGATCATAAATTAACAAAATTTAATTGGCTTTAAAATTAATTTTTATTAATTAATTATTAAAAATATTAAGTTCTCTCATTCTATTTTAACTACAGTTTAAACTGATATTTTCTAATATTAAATAATAAAATATTTAAATTTATTCATTTAAAAAGCAAATAAATTTTAAATAATTATAAATAAAAAATTTACAATAATTTATTAATAAATTTTTAATACAAATTAAGATAAAATGCTTGCTCTTAATCAGATATGGTTTAATTATAATTGTTAATCCTAAATATTATGTAAAGATATCAAATTTCATTTAGATTTTTTAATGATAATTTGAAAAAAAAATTATAATAAAAAACTAAAATAAGATGAAAAGAGATAAAATAAATTATGGAAGAAAAGAAAAAATGGTAAAAGAAAGATAATAGTTTGATAAAATATTTATTTGAAAAAATAATAAAAAGGAAAGAAGTAGAAATGAAAAGATTATTGTAGTAAATATATGTCAGGATGTTGTATTTCAGAAGAGGCAGATTGGTTTAAATAAGCAGATAATTAAGAATTAGAAAGAGAAGTATTGGTAGTTAAAATTCTAAATATATATATATATATTTATATATAAATAATTAATTAAATTTAGGTTAATATAACATATAAATATTTTATATTATAAATTTGCAACCAAACTTGATTACCTTCTTTCTGCTATGTGAGATACTAAAAAATACAATTATTAAATTCAATAATAATTTTTTAATATAAATATCAATTAAAAAGTTTTATACTAACTAAGTTTTTTTTAAAATATAATTTTAAATTGTTCGCTAAAAAGTTCTCTTACTTTTGTCAACTTTCTTTTCAATTTTCTATCAGCATATTTTTTAAATAAATAAAAAATAAAATTATAAAACTTATGTTCTTTTTTTATTAGTATTATCTTTGTAATCCCTAACTATTATTTTAAATTTATCTTTAACATAAATTCTAGTAAAATTCATTTCAACATCCTCTTTGATCTGCATTACAATTTTATTCCAAAAAGATATCTTTGACCTACCAGACATTCTCCATAATCTAAATTTCTTTCTTTCTTTAATTCAATTAAATATTGTATTTCTTCATTTGTCTATACAATTATATTTAACATTTTTAAATTTTAATATAAATTTTAAAAATTTTTAAATATAATATAAAAAATTTAAAAAAATAAAAATATAATAAACTAATTTATAAAAATTTTATCAAATACATTAGTATTCAAATAAATTTTACATAATTATAAATAATATCAAATTTAATTAATTTTTATAATATCAAATTTACAGTATATAAATTTTCAAATTTTGCAATTTTAAATTTAAATAATAGGTTTAAATCATTGCATAATCATTACTAATTCAATACTGATTAATTCTTAGTTTGACACTAATTAATCTTCAGTTTGTTACTAATTAATTTTCAATTCAACACTAATTAATTTTATATTAAAATAATTTAAATAATTATAATTTTTCATAAATTATGTTAATTCTAATATAAATTTAAATAAACTTTATTATTCTTTATTATAAATGAAACAATTAATATATTAATGAAATCAATACAACAAATAAGAGGAAATTCAGTTAGTTTATTAAAATCATATACAAATTTAATTATATAATGTAAAGATTATCATTATCATTTTTTTTTACAAAAAATTTTTTTCACTTTTCAGACTCTTAGTTCTTACTTATTTATATAATTCTTACATAAATCACATATATTATTTTTCTTTCTTATTTTCTTTAAGTAGTTAAATATTTATTAAAGATAAATTAAAGATAAAACAGAATTACTCAAAAATTTCAAAGGTATTTTTTGAATTTCAGAAGAAAAAAAACTTTTTTCTTTTTTTTTTGCTATTAATTTTGTTTGATTCTTATTATTTAACTATTTCTTCACAAATGTTTTATTCACTTTTTAATAAATTTTGTTTTTTTAAATTTACATACTTATTTAAGTTTTATTAGATTTATTAGCTATTTGTAGATATATTCTCTTTGACTTTTGTTATTAGAATTTATCAATATCTTGATAGTATTTCTTTTAGCTTTTTTATTAGTTTTTCTTTAACCTTTTTTTATTATACTTTTTGTTATATATTTTTATTACTATTATTATTAGTAATTAATATGAAAAAGTAATTAATTATAAGAAAAAGTTTTTTTTTTGCATATTTTTTATAAAATTCAAAGTGAATTTTACTTATAATAAAAACTTTTTAATTATTATAATTAAATACATATTTGATTATAAATAATTATAACATTTGATTATTTTATAAATTAATGTTTTATATAATCTTCAAAATACAATAAAAATTAATAAAAAAAATTTTTTTTAGATTTATTCAAAAAAAATTAATTATAATAAAATAAAGAAATAACTTTTAAATACTTTATTTTGATATTTTTTTTTATAAAATTTGGTAGTTTCATAATATACATTATATTGATAAAGTATTTAATAAATTACATAAATAAATATTCAAAAAAACAAAAAAAAATTGAGAATTAATATAGTTACGAAAAGCTATTATTTAATAAATATTAAACTAATCAAAATAAAACTTTATATATATATATTTCAAATATATAGAAAAGTTTTACTTAATGCGTAGTAAGTGATTTAATTGAACTAAAGTAATTAAATTAATTTGTGAAGTTTAAAAAGTATAATTTTATAGTAAAGTTATAAAAAAAATATTTCTACACGATATCATCATAGAATTCTTTAACTCAGGTTAGTTATATTATCAAGTCTTTACTCAAGGTTACTAATTGTGGCTTATTATGATTAAAGATATTAGAATTTACCTAATTCTTAATTTTACTAAATTTACATATTAAACTTGAACAAATCTATCAAGTTTAATTAAAAAATTCAGATAATAAATAATATGTAAAAATTATATCAGACTATATGAAGATACAAAGAGGCAAAAAGATATAAGTTTTGAATAATTCTTTTATTAATATTAAAACTCATATTCATAAAAAAGTTACTTTAACTTGTAAAAGAGTTAATTTATAAAATAAGCAAAAAGTCTATATATTTATACAAAATTTCTTTTATTATAGCTAACTAATTACTATGCTATAAATTAACTAATTTAGTAAATAAAATATAAGTAAAATAAATATATGTAAAATAATAAAAATAATAAATATAATAAAAATAATAATAAGAATTAGAACATTAAAATAAGTATAACACTAATATTTTTAGACTTCATTAATTTATAAAATTAGGATTATTATCAGTATTTGAAAGATCTATAAAATTACATAGATCTTCTGTATTTTCAGAATTTGCAGAATTTTTCAGTATTTTCAAAATTTTAGACAAGGAGATTGTCATACTGTATTATTCATATAACTTCATTATGATTGATCAATGGCTTTATTGATAATTCTTCTCCTACTTAAATTTCAAATATCATAGTAAGAAATAATTTCATCCTCAAAATCAAGTTCTGGATTTCTAAAATTTTGCAAAAAAAAACTTTGCAGAATGCATGCTATATTCATATGTAATCTATCAGAAAGGAGTATGCTGTATTCATAATATCTGCAATTAATCTTATAAACATAGGTTTTTCTAATATTATATAGAGTTAAATTTTATTAATTTTCAGACTTATGAGACTCAAAATTCTATATAAATAGTTTAATTTCGAATGATCTTCTAATTTAGATCACATAATAAATAATTTTTCTTAAATATGACTTTTACGTATTCTGATTAGATTATTCAAAGTCTAAAAATTTTTCAATAAAATTATCTTTTTTTAAAAAAAATGCCTTCTAATAATCACTCTCAAAATGATATTTAAAAAAAAATTAAACATATGAAAATTTTCTGTTTATAATAAAGAAATAGAGTTTATAAATAGCTTACAATTTTACAGACTCAAGCATAAGAAGAAGAAAGAAAAAGGCTATTTATGATTGATAGGCTAGCATATCTTGTAGCAGATCAAAATACTTGTGAAGTACTATTGAGACAAAAAATAAATATATTAGAAGCTAAAAAATTTTATCAAAAAGAGACGTTTTTAGAATAATGGTTATTTTACAAAGATTTATAGGAAGGTCAGGTGTTAACTTCAATTGGGTGATCTGAATGGTAATTGGAATGTTTATTTTTACTTAGTCTTTTTCTTGAAATTTTTCTTTGCTAGTGATTCATTAAATTAGACTGGTAATTGTAACTGATTTGTATATTTTATTGATCATTTTATAAATAAAACTATATATTTAGTGGCTTGATTATATTGATCTGATTTTTATCTATAATATATTTAATCTTTTTCTATATTAGGAAAGTTTATTAAAAATTATTAAATACAAATCTAAAATTAACTTTTGATCAACTGATTATATAGTTTAACTTTTCTTAATGCATAAATTACATAAATATTATAAGTAATTTCTTTTTCAAGAAAATTAACATTTTATATTTCTTGATTCTTATGCATGCATTTTGTCAAATTCTTAAAATTATGTAGCTTACAAAAATTTCCTAAATTTTGTACTAAATAAAGAAATGTTAATTAAAAATATGCTATGCAATTATTGCATGATTATCTAATTTTAGTAATGTTGATCAACTATGCCTATTTTAAAAGGTTTTGTTCTATAAATTTCTATGCAATGATCATCATCTAATGTGATTTAATGGATTTTTGTTTATTTTTCTGTAAGAAAATAATTCTCATAGTCTTAAAAATTTTTCATAGCCACTTCTTTTGATTATAAACATTTGTCTAAGAATTTCTTTTATTTTCTTCAAAATTTTTCTTTTCTTCTAAAATTATTGCAAAATTTTAAATTGTTATAAAAAAAAATCTTTAATATGACATACATTAATAAGAAAAGATCTTCTTCTAATAAACATAAAGTATTATATTATCAAAGAGAATGCAATTGTGAGAGAATTTTTCATCAAGAAGTTTAAGAAATTTGTCAAGAAAATTCTACATTAAGAGAATAATTATTAATTTCTTTAATCAAAATACTGAATTTTCTGCTGAATGTGAATACTTAAGAAATGAACTAACTATTTTTTCTTTTTTATTTAACAAGAAAATAGAATTCATTTACTTGAAGAAAAGTTACTCATTCTTTAAGAAGTGAATTGTTTAGAAAATAGAATTTAAATTGTTGAATTGAGTAATCACTATATTTCTAATCTTTTACACATTATATTATACTTCTATTTCCTTCTATTTCATGTATCTTAAAATTTGTATTTCTCAAATTATTCAATAAAAATTTTACACATTATTGCGTTTTGTCTTTTTAATTTATCTAATATTACTTTAAGAGCTGCCAATCACACTGTTGATACTTTCACTTTCACTTTTGTTTTTCATTTTCTGAATATTAAAATAATAATTATTGTCTCCTTTACTGATGTCATATTATTCGCTATATTACATGATCAAAAATCTTAAAAATTTTCAAAAATCCAAAAATATTGATATAGTTAACTATAGATATTTGATTAGTCTATTCGCTAACTCTTAATTAATTAATTAAATCTATTTACATGGATTCTTTAATAGATTATTTTACTATTTAAGGTATCCTAAACTATCCTTTCACTTTATTTGTAAACTAAGTGATTAATCTTTTTCAAAAATTCTAATATCTCTTATGCTTTTATCAATAGGCTTAACAATAATCCTTACTTTTCATTAGAATCAGTAGCAACCTAAAGCTCTTAATTTTTTACTTAAGCTTAGTAGAAACTTTGTCTATAAAAACTAAAACTAAAAACTTTTGTCTATTAATTTATAAGTCCAATAATTATATAAAATAAAAATAAAATAAAATAACATTTCTTCAATTATCTCGCCATCTAGTAGTCTGATTTAAATAAAATATATGTATTTATGGTCTATGAGATTTAATAGTTCTAATAGTCTAAATTTTGTAAAATTTTAAATTGTAAAACTTAAAATAATGACATTTATAACTTTAGTTCTAAATTTGCATCTATTATTTCATTTATCTAATTGAAATTTAACATTTATTCAGGTGATTTTCAATGAGCTTTATATGACCAAAATGTCATACAAACATTATGTGGTTAAAAATGAAAAGTACTATCCATTGAGCCTTTATGTAATCTTTGTGTAATCTTTGTGAAATCTTAATTCAATACTTTATCTCTTCTATCTTCTTTTTTAAGCTTCTTTGATATTCTTTCAATTGCTTTCAATATCAAATTATATCTGAAAAATTCATATATTTTCTTACGTTTGAATCTTGGCAGGAACCACTACTTTTATTATTGTGAAATTCTTTAATTCAGGTTGGTCACATTATCAAGTCTTTACTTAAGGTTATTAATTGTAGCTTATTATGGTTAAGACGTTAAGATCTGCCTAACTCTTAACTTTACCAAATCTATATATTAAACTTAAACAAATCTATCAAATATGAAGACTTGATAGATGAAATTACAAATGATTTAATTAAAGAATTCAAATGATGAACTTAATTACAAATAATGTGTAAGAATCATATCAAACTATATGAAGATATAAAGAAGCAGAAAGATATAAATTTTGAATGATTCCTTTATTAATATTGAAACTCGTATTCATAAAAGAATTACTTTGATTTATAAAAAAGTTAATTTACAACATAAGCAAAAAGTCTATCTATTTATATAAAATTTCTTTTGTTACAGTTAATTAATTATTATGCTATAAATTAACTAATTTAGTAAATAAAATTTAAGTAAAATAAATATACATAAAATAATAAAAATAATAAATATAATAAAATAATAATAAAATTAGAATATTAAAAATAAGTATAATACTAAATATTTCTAGATTTTGTTTAATTTGTAAAATTAGGATTATTATCAGTATTTAAAAGATTTGCAAAATTATGTAAATCTTTCGTATTTTTAGAATTTGTAGAATTCTTAGTATATTTAGAATTCTGAACAAGAAGATTGTTATATTACATCATTCACATGACTTTATTATAATTGGTCAATTGCTTTGTTGACAATGAATATTAATCTAATCAATATAAAATATTAGGTATAAATAGTATTAAACCTGCTGAATAACTTTTACTTATAAATAAGGTAATTAACTTTGACTAAAATGCTCAAATTTTCTTGTGATATCAAAAAAGTATAACTTATTTAGTAAAGTCACAAAAAATTTATTTCTAATCAAATATTAATTCAATTAAGATTAAAAATTAAATGTAAATAATATTCAAATAACTGAATAATTTTTACTTAAAGATACAAGGCAATTGACTTTAACCAAAGTGATCAAATTATCCTATAAAATTAAAAAAAGTTCGTGCTATTAATAAAGTTACAAAAACACATATTACTATATTAATATTAATCCAATTAATATAAAATTTTATATATAAATAGTATTGAATCTACTAAATAACATTTACTTAAAAATAAAAGGTGATTGACTTTGACTAAAGTTCTTAAAATTCATCATGAATCTCTATATAATGTTTATAAAAAAAAAAGATATTAAAATTAAAATCTATAAAAATAAAAAAAAAAATTATATTTAATAAGAGTTGTTATAAGTTTAAGTATTTAAATTTAAAAAATAAGGTCGTTTTTTAAAGATTATATTAAATAAAATAAAATGTTTTTTTTTTATTAAAAAAAGAAAAAAAAATCAGTTTAAAAAAAAAATTTAGAAAATTGATTTTCAGTATAATTATAATTAATCATGCAATTGTAATTAATCATACAATAGTAATTAATTAATCATTAAATTAAAAATTTTCATATCATTTTACATACAATTTTTTTATAGAAAAAGTAAATAAAATAATAAAATAAATTAGAGTTTTAAATTAAATCAAATATAATATATTATTTTTTAAATAATTTGATCAGATTAGGTTAAATTAGGTCAGGTCAAATCAGATCAAATAAAAATTTAAATTAGATTAGATTTTTATTTGACCTAACCTGATCCTTTTAGATCAGGAAACTTGATTGATTTGACTTGAACTGACTTGTTCAGAACTATATTAATATCTTATAATTATTTACCATCCTATAATTAATTACTACTTTATAATTATTTACATAATTATATATAATTACTATAACATATTTATGCAATATATTTTAATAAAAAACATTCAGATTTAATAATTGATTAAAGTATTATATTAAAGATTTTAAAAGAAAAAGATAATAAAAAGCTATAATTAGAACTAAAGTTTCAAATAAATCATTTAAGTAAGTATTTTTCTTTATAGTTTTAAAATTTATTATATCTTATAGATTCTCTAAAAATCTAAGCATAGAAAAGTTAGGTTTCTAATATTAAATAATGCTATGAGCTTTTAGATAGAGAATATAATAGCTAAAGGTATTATTTTAATTAATTTATTAATTAAAGAACAAGCTAAAATTTTTATTTAAACATTTAACATATAGGAAAATGATTTGATTTTTTCAAATAGATGATTGGAAAAGTTTAAGAAATGCAATAATATTTAAATATATCATATATATAAAAAAGCAGAAAATGCTCTATTAGAATTACTTTTGAAAGAATATATAAAATTACACAAAATGTTTAGCCTGATATCCTTCTGAATAAATATATAATATTGATAAAACAGATCTCTTCTATTGATTTTTCCTAATCAAATATCATTATCAGATCCTATTCTTTATTAAAAGAAAGATAAAATTAAAATAACAATCCTTTTCAGTACTAATATAACAGAAACTGATAAACTTAAGCTATAGATTATTAGTAATGCAAAATAATTAAGGCTTCTTTCATAAATTAATTTAGAACAGTTTCTTATTTATTACTATATAAATGCTAAGATGTGGATAAATTCTTTTATTTTAAAGAAGTGCTTTACCATTTAAACAATTATTTTAGTATGCAGAATAAGAAAATTCTACTTTTAATTAATAATATGCTATTATATTTTGATCTATACAGCTGTTTTTCACATATAATAATTGAATATAGTAATAGTTAATATTAATAAATTGTCAGTTTTTTAATATTAAAAAGACTTTATAATTAATATAATTAATATTTTTAAGATAATGCTAATTTTGATTTTAATATTAGTTTCAATAATGATAATATTGATGATACTAATAATATTTATGAATTTATATCACAATGTGAAAATCTAGTAAAAATTAATCAAGAATGTCAAGGTAGACATATGAATATCTTAATATTAAGTTAATATAATATTTTAAAAATTTTACTTATTTAACAAAATATTTTAAAAGATCAGTATTATAATAATAATAGTAATAGTAAAGATAATTTTTAGCTTAATTTAATTTAATTATAAACCTAATATTACTAATCATCTTTAATGATTTGATGCTGAAATTATTAAGAGTTTTAAAGTTCATTATAAATAAAATTATTATTGACATTTTTTAAACTTTTTGAAGAAGATAAGAATATGTATAAAGAGAAGATTAATATTAAAAAAGCTATTAATTACTTAATGGATGTATGGAAAAATATAACTAATGAGATAATTTTAATTGTTAGTCAAAACTAAAATATTACCTTCTTTAATAACTCATCAAAATATTTTAAATTATAAAATAGCAGATATTAATAGTATAATTGATGATTTAGACATAGAACTAAATAATCCTTTTGCTATTCTATTAGCAAATATATTGAATGATTTTTTTTATGATTTAAAGAAAGATATACTAATTGAAAATATTTTAAATAAAAATGATATTACAAGATTTGTTCAAGAGGAAATGAATAATGAGAATGATAATTTGAATGATTCTGAAAATAAATTAATATTGGTTTTTTTAGATAATATAATAATTTCTTTATAATTTTTTTTAAACAGTAAGAAATAGATGAATTTAAAATTACAGGTAAACATGTTTTTAAAAGATATCTTAAAACTGTTAAAAAACTTAAATTGCAAACTTAAAATAAGTACTAATAACTGATTTTTTTATTTGTGAAAATTAAGAATTTATTAAAAAATAATGCTTTAAAATAATTAATAAATAATAAGTAATCATTTTAATATTAATTATTTGTATATTATAATAAATTTTATAAATTCTTTATATATTTACTGTAAATAATTTTTAATATAGTATAATTAAATAGAGATTAATAATTATAGTTACTTTTCTATGTAATTGTTATTGAAGAGTATAACTAATTTAGTGATTATATGAAGATCTGACTGTATATATAAAATTTAATTTAAAATGCTAATAAATTTTAAAAGATTAATTAATTAAAATAATATATATTATATAAATTATTAAAAATAAAATAATTTTTTAAATTTAAAATAAGTTATTTTATATATATATTCAATTAATTAGTTAACTTAAGTTAATTTTAATAGATTATAATAATATTTAATTTTTTTGATAAAAAATCATTTATATTAAATAAAATTAATAAAATTAATTATAATTTAATATTTTATTAAATTATTTAATTATTAAATTTATACTTTAATGTAAATTAACAAATTACTAATTTAATATATTTTAACAAATAAATAATTTTTTGACAGATATAATTATTTTATAATAAATGTTAAATTAACATGATTAATTTTGATATTATCAAAATTAATTAATACTAAAGTATAATTAATTATTCAATTTAATTATACATTTATAGAAAATTTGCCAAAAATCAAATCTTGAAAAGTTTAATTAAAATTTAATAATATTAAAATACAATAAAAGAGGGATTGGCATTCCTGGATTATGCTGCAAGGCATGAGTCCCTATTGTAGGTTACACTGCAATAGATCCTAGTTCAGTACCTGCCAAGTACAGATT
>CAJVPP010002686.1:0-13851 GCA_910592005.1 Funneliformis mosseae
CAATCTTCATAGCAGAAAAGTTGAACGTAAAATACATGTATTATTAGTTCAGATTATTTTCATAAACTGCCTTTAAAATATTGCGGAATGCAGATCTTTGTTTAATTGATCTTTAATAATAGGAGAGTGCTCGAGAGTTAAGAGAAGATTAAATTCAAGGAACAAACTAATTACTATAAATTGAGCTTATATTTTATCCTCCACGTACTTGATAGCAAACCAAGAATTAAGATCAATTTCAGTAATGAAATCAATTGCAAGCTAGTAAATCATAGAGAATAATGAACAAAGTAAGATTAGAGAAAGGTTTCTAGAAATTTGTCAAACGTATGTAGTTTTTATTCAGGTAGATTTAAATAAAGTTTAATGTTACTTGATATTAATCCTTTTGGACAACCATATAAAGAGAACATAATTCAAACACTCTAATAGTATTTATAATTAATTATTAAAAGTTTTTTGAATATACTTTATAATGATTATAAATAGATAAATTATTTCAGATCAGTGACCAAGGACATTTGGCTACTTTAAAATGACCTCTTAATGACCTTCAAATGATCTAATCATTTGAGTTTATTTGTCATTTAGGTCATTTGAATGTAATACCTTATAATTCATGTCAAATTTTTTAGATCATATTAATGACTAAGTCAATTTGATTTGTCATTTAATGTTGAAATGCCTCAAATAACACCTAACCAGATAATTACAGATGATGATGTAATCATGCAATGCTGAAGATGCATTATCAATTCCGTTACATTATTTTTTTTAAATTTTTGATTTTAAAATCATTTAATCTTTATTCTTGATTTTTTTTAATTTCATTGGGTGCTTTATTTTTTTTTATTTAATCTTTTCTTAGATCATTATTTTTTTTTTCGATAGATCAGTTTATTTCATAATTAGTTATACTTCATTTTATTTTAAAAATTTTTTGCAAATAACATCGCTTAGTTTCTAAAGAAGTAAGATTCATTCAATTTACAATTTATATAAGAGCAAAAATAAGTCTAATACTTTCTTAAAAGGATCATTTATTTAGGGCTGTATGGCCTAGATCAAATACTTATGATTGAAAGGAAGACAATGGCATAGGTCCAAAATATCTGAAATGTTAGATGTACCATCAAAGTGCAGCAGTAATTTTTGGAGTCTGGGCGTATATGCAATAATGAAATGAAATTTATTGCAAGATACTCTGCTAATTGTCAGTTTGTAGGCAAGTCTGGTTGATCGAATACTAGTGATAGCTTCTAGGCAAGCTTATATTGGCTGACCATTACTACTGAGCTAGGTTACAGTAGAACTTTGAATATACATTTTTCGAATCCAATTTCCTGAACTAAAGGTTTCATTGATATTTATATATTTTATATCAAAAAATTAAAATAAGAATTTAAAAATGACCACAAGAAAATCTCGAAATAGACGATTATTATGTTCATAAGTTGCTGAAGAAAAGGCAGCAGCAGTAGTTGGTGGAGGTAGTATTATGCATTATTATAAAACTTTTGGTTAGATTTTATCTATTTTAAAATTTTGAAATTTATGTTTTGGTGATGAAGCCGCTGCAGAAAAAAAGATACTGAACAATTTTTTTACAGAACATCAACTGGTCTACTAATAAAATGCATCAAAGAATTCTATACTGGATTGGTAATATATATTTTATGATATCAATTTTAATTGTAGTTTCTTGAAATAACGTCATATAATTTTCTTTAGGGTTCTACCAAATGGAAGGAAAGAAAAGGAGCTCTAAGACTTTGAGAATTATGGATAACTATTATTCTGATTTTATCTGCAATTATTGCAAAAGTATGAGAATATTTTGTAAAATGATTAAGATCATATAATGATAAAGTTTAATTATATTATTTTTTAAATTATAGCGAATATCAAAATGCTAAAATAAAATCTTCAACTAAAATAATGATGACAAATTTGAAACTATTCTTAATTCAGCTTTTGAAGGATTGGAACAAGGATGAAAGTCATTGGTGAGAAAACGATGAACACTTACTTGGAAGGGCTTGATAATATAAAAAGGGAATGTCAAAAAATGTTATGAAAAAGCCAAAGTTAAACTGTATATTTCTGATGCGAACAAACATCTAGGCAAATGCACTTGTTACAAAAAAAGAAGCTATACGTCAAATTTTCAGAGTAATTAATTTAATCTTTCTTTGATTATTATAGAATAGTTCAACTTTATTTTTCCTTTTGAAGGGATAAGCATCTAAGACGACAGACAACTCCTGTGGAAAATCCGCCTCAGCAACAAAGCCAGGAAGTCTTCCAAAAATGCTTCTACTAAACTTGTTGCTCCACTTTTTAAAGAAGAGTGGAAAGGAGAAAAAGAAATGTCAAGTTTGCTGAGTTGATTTCCAAAGATCAGACTGCCGATTGAGTAAAAGAATTATAAATTGCGTTTTGAAGGTGAGTTATTTTAGTAACTTGTAATTATGCAAATTTTAACTCTTTATTTTCATATTAGCCAATGAGAAGCTGGATCCGTCTATCATATTAAACCTGGATGTGAAAGAATATTTATATTATAATGAGTTGTGTTATGTGTAAACCTAAGTTTTCAATTTAGAATTTTTTAATATAATGGAGATACTTTATTGAAAGGTGAAAAACTAACAACAGCATTATCAATATCAAATAAAATGCATTTTTTTATTTTACTTACTTTTCATAAAAAAATAATATCATATTTATAAGATTGTTACTGTAGAATTGATAGAAAAGTTAATGACTTGAATTAAAGGAACTTGTAGAAGACGCATTTACAGCTTATTCCGAAATAATTTAAAGGCAGTTTATGAAAATAATCTGAACTAATAATACATGTATTTTACGTTCAACTTTTCTGCTATGAAGATTGCTTTCCTAATATTGTATCTATCCATGTAATTAACATCAAAATAATCTTATATTTCATGTGGGTAAATATAAGAATCCTTAATGTATTAAAGGTTTTTAACCTCATTGTCATGTTTCTGGACCTACTCTTCAGCTGGATCTATTCTTTTACAAATTCCAAAGTTTACATCAATGCAATATCTGTTCAAATTCATCACTAGTAACATTCAATCATTATTTTATTAATGTTATGCACAAATAAGTCATATACATTTAAGGATCTAGTCCATCAATTAACAGCATTAACGATTTTTTTTTTCAGTTCAGTTTATTAATTATTACTTGGCAAAAAAAATTTAAATCTCCTGATTGTGATCCTGCAATGAAACTGACAAAAGCTAAGGTCTTTATGAACTGAAAATATTTAGGGAATATTATATGAAATTCAAAATACATAAATATAATATTTTAATGTTTTTTGCAATACATCGTCCTTCTGATTATCAATTTCTTTTAGATTCTGTCTTCAACTCAAGAATGGTAATAGTGCAATAGTGGTCATTATCACGTAGAGAAGTACGATCAGCGACTTTCTTGCGTAGGGATATCGTTATAAATGTTAATGATGGAAATAAATAGATGGAAGTAAAAATAAAATAGATGAAGAAAGTAGGAAAAAACAGGAAGTATTTAAAATACAATGTTACCACTATTAATCATAATAATGGTAATAAAGGAAATGCATATAAAGTGATAAATGATTTGAAAATCTTCTCGATATGCTCGTCATAACACAAGCTCAACTTTTTATTTAAAAGATAAAATCAGCTTTTTAAAGTATATCGCTTGAATTTCTTTTCAAAATCAACGATAGTTGAAAAAGACAATTCATGCTCAAAGAAATGAGTATAATTATAACTTCTAATGATAGTTCGTGAGATTCATAGCCTGGGTACGACTTCCATAACGTGCAATATATTGAATGCCCTGTAAACCATAATTCTGGCTTAAGTTCATACCTCCGAGACAAGTTTTCGCCAGACAATCAATATCAACTCAAAACTTTTTTTACATGAATCAACTACTACAACTAATTAATACAAATGAATTTTCCTTAATAGAATTTAATTATTTGCTTCAGCTGAAATATACCCAGTTAATACATAATTATATTCGTAATAGCAAATGAAGTGAATGAAAATTAATAAAGAAAATGTAATTAAAATAATGATTAAGTCGAAACAATAATGTAGACGGTTCTAGAGTATCCAACACACCCCGCTGCCATAGTTTTTTTATTATTCGATCGAAGCGATTAACTAATAATAAAAAGGAAAAAAAATAAGATATTCGAATTCTGCGGTCCTAAGACGATCAAACCTGAAAAATATGACCGAAAGTAAAAGAAAAAAGAATAAAAATGGCGAAAAAAAAAAATAAAAATATCGCGACACAAAGCAAAATAAATAAAAAATTAAACTAAAAACCTAAGCGATCCGTCAAGCAAAATAAAAAAAAAGCAAATTGAAGCAAATAAGAATACGCTTGCCTATTTATTTAATCAATGCATAGGCGAAAAAAAAGAATGGAAAATTCCTTGCCTTTTATTTCCGAACTGAGATCACCGAAAGAGCTAAAAGCAAAATAAAATTAAATTAATGATTAAAAAAGAATCAAACAAATTAAAAAGAATGATGGCAAATGATTTTTAGTTTTTTTGGTGGGTACTTTTCTAAACCTAATTGTTTGCTGTAAGCTTAACCAAATTAACGACACATATTACAGTATTAAGTTTCCCAAAATTTTTTCGGTCTCTGTTAAAATTATTTACCATTTTTTTTTTTTGCTTATGGGTTAAAAATATTTATAAATTAAATCTACTGTTCGGTTGTATTTAAAAAAAAAAATATATTTATAAAATAATTCAAACTAAAGAATGTATTTAAATTAGTGCTCGTTTCTTGGTTTGAATAAATAGTAAAAAAAAAATTGTAAAGTTATTGGTCATATACTTATTTTTTAATTACAATTTATATGATTGAGAAATTAAATATATATCTGAGAAACTACAAATATGATTGAAATGAATGATTTGGAAAATTCTAGTTGTTTTGAAATGAAAGAATAAAGTTAGAATTTCGAATAAATTGATTCTATTAGAGTATGTGTAGAATACATTACTATGTCGTTGAGATTTATAAAAAGGTTGGAAACTAAAATAATCAACCATTGTACCAAGTTGAATTCAACGTAAACTTTTTAATATCTGACATAAGTTCTGGATCATCCAAGTTTAATTGGATTGGAATATGGCAGTAAAAAAATTCAGATTCCATAAAATGATTTAGGGAATTGATTTATAACGAATGAGATCAAAATTACATTTATCTCTTATAAGATAATAAATATAATTGGTTGGAATTCGTAAAATTTGAATGATTACTTGTAATTAATCACAAATAGAATTATTAAGAGAGGTTTATTTCGTAGTTAACAATTTGAAGGATGTAAAAAAAAAAAAACAAATATATATAAGAATTTATTGTATATTCAGTAACTTTCATTATTTATTTCATATTTGTAAGTCAAATTTGATTTTATTAAACTTTTTCCAAGTAGATTTCTTCAAGTTTCGAGTAAGTTTATATAATATTATTTCTGAAATGTTTTCCTGTTTATGCTTGTAAAAAAAAAAAATTGTTATTAAATAAAATCAATTTAGTATTGTAAAAATAATCACAAGATCTAACTAATGAAATTATTTTGTGTTTCGATACGAATTTTACGCATTATCAAAATTTATGGATGAAAGGAATTCATTTTGTGATCCACTACTAAGATGAAGTGGTCTTGTTGTATTACGAATTGAAGTATTTTGAAAAGCTGAATCGTCAAATGGCCTAAGAAAATATCAATTTAAATAAAGAAGGCACTGTACATGTAAAAACACAAATTAAGGTTAAAATTTTGAAATATATTGCTTCCTATATAAGAATACCTTTGAATCTTATTTATATCAAACCGCGCATCAACATCTGAAAAAAAAAAATAAGAATAAATAAAGCGGAATAATCTTTACATATCAAAATTATCTGTTTCAAATTCTGAACTTACCTGGTGTTGATATCTTTGATGAAGATTTAGCGATCAAAGAACCTAAAGCTCTACTTGTGAAAATTGCTTCTGTATGAGGTATTTTACTAAATTTTGGACCCAATTTCTTTGTTTGCGTCAATTCAATTCTTTTCGCTTCAGATAATTCAAACTCTTCGGTATTCAATTTCGAGAACCATTCATTAATGATTTCATAAATTTTAACAGTGAAAGGCCTTTTCGAAGGGTCAGGATCCCAACACTTTCTCATTAAATCAACAAAACATTCAGGAGTATCTTGAGTAATTTCAGGCCGACTTCCCTTAATAATCTCATCGATAAGTCGATGATCGTGTTCAACATCGGCGAAAGGTTTACAACCTGTGGTTAATTCCCACATGACTATTCCCAAACTATATACATCCGAAACCTGTGTGAACTGTTCACCAAGGAATATTTCGGGGGCAATATAAGGTATGACACCGTATATTTCATCATTCGTGGAGGTAACATTAGCTGGTCGTGAAAAACCCAGATCTCCGATGTACCATTCCTTATTATGCTTTGTATATTCCAATAATATATTTCCACTATGAAAATTCCGATGCACATAATTCTTTTCGTGAATGCTAAGAAGTCTGACATCAAAAGTAACGTAATGATTAAATAAGTTTGTGACGAAATATTCGATTAAATAATTCAAAAATGAAGGAATCAAATATGAAGTACCCTTGCGTAATTCTCCATAAGATGTCCAACTTTAAATTCCATGTGACAAAGTTAAAATTTGTTTGTAAATAATTATGCAAGTTTCCTGCATTTGCATACTTCATCACCATCATAAAATCTTTTGTTTTGGGGTCTTGCGTTAATCCATCACATCCAATAATACGACCTTCATATTCATAACAATGAAATGATGACTTTAACTAAATTCACAAATCGAAATGAATTGGATTAAGGCTTGAATAAAAAAAAAAAAATAAAAAAAAGATAAAAATTGAATAATATTACCTCCTTCAGAAAGAACTTGCTAACATTCTGAGAATTCAACAACCTTTTTATCGCAACAATCTCATTTTGATTATTATCGGGACATAATCTAGTTGCCCTATAAGTAATGCCGAAACCTCCCTCCCCCACCTTCTTTAAGTTTGTAAACTGCGTATACGGGATCCATTTTATTGTCGGTCTTTGAGGAAATTTACTAAACTTTTCCATGATGGAGTCATAAATATTCAAGGGATTCCCAATATTATTCATGCAATTATCAATCTGATAATACTTGTTAAACCTTGTATAAAAAAGAAAACCATCGATACATTCATTTCCACTAATATTGACATGTTTGGTATCAACAATAATTAAGGAAGTTCTTGTGCATTTCTTACATTGGGTGAGATTTGTGACCCCAAAAATAACATTGGTTGTTAGACAATATCTGCAACCGGAATATATGAGTAAACAACCTGGACACCATTTCTGACATTCGGATTCACTTTTTAGTTCTTTCTCACAAATAAAACAACATTTAACGGTATCCCACCATGGTAAGTAAAGGACCGGTACAAGTTCTTTATCGATGGTTGATTCAACAAATTCAAAAGAAATTTTATAACAATCCGAGCATAGGTCATCCAACATGACGTATTTATTACATAATTTACAATTTTTAAACAACTCTTGGTAACCGTATCTTTTAAGCGAGATGGACAAATATTTTTTGTAATTTATGATGATTTGCCTAAAATAAAAAATTTCCGAGCACACGGTGCACCAATCTTGAATTACTTGAGTGTAAAAATCCGCATTTCTTCGTGGTTTATGCTGATTACATTGCGCATTATTTCTGCCGATATGCAGATCCAAGTACAAATCATTATCAGTTAAATATTTGATGTACCATGCTAAGCAATTCTTGCAATATTTTTGGCAACTATCAACCGCATTGGCAAACACGTTTCCACAATGTATGCATTTAATCGCACTTTCAATAAAAGGGATGAAAAGTATTTGTACCGGGCTAGATTTTAACTTTGGAGTTGGGTCGAAGGAATTTTCATTATCATTAATTAGCGTCGTCATAATTATCGACTATTTTGAAATTGGAATTTGGATAATAAAATTTTGACGTTATTTATACTTCTTAAATCGAAATCAATTTATGCACTGAACTTCGTTATGGAACGTAACATTTTTCAAAAAGGGTTAGATTTGCAGCAGATGCTTGCATCAAATTTAGCTGTAAACGTAATTCATTGATTTGCTGCGCCGTCCCTTGAATCTTTGGTCCCGATCAATTATTATTGTGGTCCAGGTATATATATACGCTATAAAATTTATCATTCGAATCCGACTAGCGGTTCCAAAAAAGTTTTTTTTTTCATCCATAGTATCAACAGCTATGATGTGACACCCCCCTGCTATTTGTCGCACCGATGCACTTCAATTTTTTGTTTTTGATGTACAGAAGTTTAAAATAGGTATTAGTATCGTATTGTTATTGCTTTAATATAACTCACTGCAAACAAACGTTTTCGCGGTAACTCATTCATGCACAAAAAAAATAACGAACCCAGGGAAAAAGGAAATGATGAAACTTAAATTTGAAAAGAAGACAATATTTAAAAGGTATGAAAAAAAAACAAAATTTTTCAAACATTGTTTGTGAGAATTCGCACATGATTCATATGTTTTTTTTGTTTGTCGAACCATCGAATGTTTCGTTGTTTACATGCACATTTTTATCATTCCTTTTAATGCATCTCATCAAACAATAAAAAAAAAAATGAAAACTAAAAAATTAGATATGGCGATATGACAAATCAGATAGTTAAGAAATTTATTCCTTATTTAGGTGTCATGAAAAAGAAAATCACTTTTTTTTTTTTTCCGAGAAAAAATCATCAAAAACTTTTTTTTTCCTCTTTTTCTCTTGTCGGCATGTTAATTGGATTCGTTAATGGCTCGTATGATGTTTGGGATTGATTTTGATCATACAAATTTCTTTATTCGCAAATTTTATATTTTTTTTTTATTATTTTTTTTCTATGGCGACACGACACTGCGTAACGCACGCCAGAAATTGGATCGACACACTATTATTATTAACTGATGGATGCTAATAACTTGCATGAATCAAGTTCCTTATAAGGAAGAGCCTAGAACCGATGATAAATAATAATTCGTAAATAAACCATTGTACGAAATAATAAGTTTCTAAATTTATATTATCTATATTTTAATATAAAATTTGTTGGACTTGGAAATTTCATTAATAAATCTTTTGAATTATATAAATTATTGCACATGATAATATGAAAAGCCAGCCAAACCTTGGCAAATCAGAAATATTTCAACGAGAATTCGGTGTGAAAAGAAGGGAAATAAGGTATTGATAACATGCTATATGAAAAGCGAGCGAACAACGATAGGAAAATATATGAGGAGTGAATCATAGCATCTTCAAAGAAAAAAGATGTCATGATTATCGAGTTTTTTCATTAGACAATCCATAAATGAAAATCAATGATTGGGAAGCCTATATTACGAAATTCGTCATTTATAATAAAGGTGGCAAAAACGTAGAGAAAAGGGTTGTAATACTTGAAAATGTTTCGGATTGACCATTCGCAGTTTATGTCGATATCACCATGCCCATGTGAAACCGAGACCTGCAACACGTGATAGGAAATTTCGTGTCAAACAAGCGCAACAATTATTATTGACAAAAGTAGGTATCAATCAAATAAATCGTAGTTTATAAGATTCTCAAGTAAATAATAATTAAGTTAAAAGACATTATAGAAATATTTGGGTTTAAAAAAATTCTCTCTGTCATCACAAGTATATTTGAATCAAAAAATGTCTTGCAACTTTGGAAGTTTTTAAAAATTAGGCCTTTACATTATTTATGCGTCTTCGCCAAATCTTGCAAAAAATGGCTGTGTATATGGAAAACACGTTTGTTTAAAATCCTTGATTTTTTTATTTTGATTTTTATTTTTTTTTGTTTTATTTATTTAATTCTGAAAATATTTCCTTATATTATAAAAATTTAATATATGATAAATAAAAAAATTTACATTTTGTCAAATTTTTTGAGTGAATTAATTTAAATATTTTATAAATAGTTTAAACTCGTTTTTAAATCAGACGCTAATAGTTCCAATCTTTTCTGGCGTGTCCGCGTGACGACCGTCGATGAGAAATTTTTTTTTGCAATGTCGAGTGTACTTTCGCGTTGAAAGTGACGCCCGATTTAAATTACATAATAATTATATATAAAATTTATTTCTGGATCTTATAATTAAAATGATTCTTGCATTTTAAGCTCCCCAATGTAGGGATTGGAATCGATTATCGAATATGTTCAAGATTTCGTTATAGACGGAACCAAATCAAGCTCTAATTTTAACAAAATGATAAGCACTTAGGTGACATTGAAAATTGCTTTGGAGCCAGATTGGTCTATATGTAAATAATTGTTGAGAATCGATTCTTGAGAATCGATTTTACTATTTAGTTTCAATTTTTTCAGAATCGATTCCAATCCCTACCCAATGTTAAATATTATTTTTTAAAAAAAATATGACTAATTAGCTGTAAAATTATGTAAAATTTAGAAAAAGAAATATAAATTTATATGCAGCTCGAAATTGTTCATATTTTATATGAATGAATTTTTTTTTGCATCTAAACCATATAGAAAAAATCTTTGTACATACAATTAAAATAGTTTATGCATTTAAAATTTCCATATTTATTTTAAATAAATACAACTAACTGGCTTTAAAATTATATAAAATTTAGAAATAATTTGTATATAGCTTGTAATTTTCTATTCTTTAAATGTTTTATTATAAAATATGGATCGGGCGTCACTTTCCGAATATGATTTCCTCTAATATTGCCGCAGTAAGGTCAATTAATTATTTATTAGAGAATAAACTTTTCTAAATAGATATTAATCATATGTTATTTAAAGTAAGTGAGTTTTGATATAATAATCATAAATATTAAGACATTAATTCACATATTGCAATCGTACTATTTTTTTTTTTCTATATCTCTCGACACATTAATAATATGGAGACTATAAATTAAAAAATAATTTATTATTAACGAACAAAAAAAATCCTTTACAACTCATTATATTTAAATAAAATGTGATATATTTGACTTCAGATAAATAAAAGTCAATAATTCAAATGACACCCACCTAAAATAATAGCCTTATACTTCAATATTGTCATCAAAAGTCCGCTGAATTTATAGTTAAATTTCTAATGGATGAAACAAACACAACGTTCTAAGTGATAAAAAAAAGAGAGAGGGGTGGTAGAGGGTCAGACCAGATTCAATCAAAGTAGAGTCTAACATCCCAAACAGATGTCATAGGAATAATATTATCCTGCCAAGGCTTACTCTCGTGCTTCAGAGAAATTGGGCACATATGAATACAGAGTCTCAAGAGGATAATCCCACCAAGAGACATCACAAGACTTAGGACTGTACACCCCTAGATCCCACAAAGATAATAACAGACAAGTGACAAATTCAAATGACAGACACCCACCTAAAATAATACTAACCAATAGCTCAATACTACGTTTTTAATAAACAAAACACGAAAAGACGTGTTGGTTGACAGGTCGATTTGGAAATTTTGTTTTTCGTGACTAAAAATCTCGAAACAATATTATTTAAAATAAAATTATTGTAAACGCGAAGAAAGCTGGCAGATTTTATCAAAATAAGAGAGAAATAAATAAACCAAACTATTTACGCGTTACATTTTTATTCAGAAAATCACGTGTTCATGTAAGGACAGAATTACGTAATTTTAAATTCAACCTAAATTCAATATTTATCATGACACAATAAGCCATTAAAGGTAGTAAATGTAAATTATTTCCAAAATTAGTAAAATTAGTGATAGAATAGAATCCTGATTTAGTGATTATTAATACCGTGCTACTTTTTACTTTCACGATTTTTTCAACCTTCTTTGCTTCTGCCTTTCACTTGTTCCTTTTATCGACATGGAATGTTCAAAAATATTTTCTGGAGATTAACCTGAAATAACAAATTATATCGTGCAGTATTTACGGAGATTTCAATTCACTTTATTCATGCGCTTCCGTCAATCGATTTTTGGTGTCGGATTACAATTTTTTTGCTTTGAGAAGATCCCTTTTCAAGATAATTCGAAATTAGAAGCATCCTGCATGTCAATAAAACAACTTCAAAATAACTTTTCAATTACCCAAGTTTGATTAAATCGCTAGATATGAGCAAATTACTAAGGCACGTGGTTAATTGGAAATATGATCATATTGTTCAAGCATAGTCAAATCAACCTTTTCACTCGAAGCCGATAAAGTGCATTTTAATGTGGATGGCAGATTCACGGAGTCAACAACGACAAAAGAATCTTTTTACATTTGTAGGTCATTGGTTAAATTATCATAAAAAGAAATGCTTCCTAGAATAGTTTAAGAATGACGGTCGTGTTTTTCTATAGCATAATTGATAGTTTTGGAAAACCCAAAATTTATGTAAGATATTGAAAGACTTCAATTTGACCTTACGGAAGGTTTTTATCTCATGCAATGCCAACCTTTATCTCCTTTATATGCTTTCATTAAGCACCTTAAACGCGTTGAAATTAATGGTCATTATGATAAAATTTCATCCAAGATACAGTTAGTAAATATAATTCAATCACAAAGGAAGCTTCGATCCATCTCAGTTTGCAGTGCATACGTAATGATCGATTTATTCAATGCTATCAAATGCAGTCATAATACTTTAACATCAATTGAGTTCAACAGTTGCCAATTTACAGACAAAAAATCATTCAATGCATTTTAAACATTCGTTGATACTAGTGTTCCCTTAAAGATTAAAACCTTGAGTGTAATTGGTAAAAAGGTCACAGGAATTGACATATTGATAAAAATCTTGGTTCGTATCTGGAATATATCCAATTAAGACTTTTTGAAAATGCCAAGAGAGGAAAGCGTTCGAAAGTGTTTTAATTTACTGTGATAAAATCTGATACGTCACATCTTTACAAGATAATCACCAACAATAGCAAATATCTTAAGTATCTTTCATTTCACAATATCAATCTCCTTTATCGAACAAATTCAAAGGTTTTACAGAAGTTAGGACAAAAGTTACCAGATACATTAAATTATTTGGATTTTAGACTTTCGATGAATCAAAATGGCTTGAATCCTTCTTGAATAACTGCAAGCATGTCCAGTTAAAGAAACTAATGGTTATAAACGCTTTCAAGATCTTATCGTTACTTTTAACATCTTGAAAGAATTTATAAGCGAAAAGGGTATAAAGGATTTTTCGTACAATTTGAATCATCTTAACTTAGTTAATGAAATTCGAGCCTTTGCGAATATTAAGAACTACAAAGATTTAGTTGTAAAGATTACCAATTTTTTAAAAAAAATTGTAATTTGTAATGTTATGGTATATATATCAATTGTTAATTTCATTTGTTATATTCTTTGTACGACATGATCCAATAATAAAAAAATAAAAATATTCGAACTCATGGTAGTGATCGAGTCACAACGAATAAAATCTTTTTTTATAATAGCTGATGAAATGGTCAATAAGAAAATTGAGCTTTTGGACCTTGACCTTGGCCAAATTTTTTTTTTTATCAACTGAGCAACATAATTATTTGAATTTTTGTATACTTATTGCCAATATAGATGCGGTGAAGCCGTGATCCGTGACTATGCTAAATAAAGTCATGTGATCTAAATGATCGACATAGTGACGAAGTTGACGAAGTTGACAGAGTTGCTAAAGTTGTCAACGTTGATCAAGTTGACATATTAGATAGATGAATTA
>CAJVPP010002687.1:0-13849 GCA_910592005.1 Funneliformis mosseae
TAATAAACAGTTAGATAATGAGGTTAAGGATTATAATTAGTATAATAAAATTCTGGATGCTCTCAAAAGTCTAATGTTAGATATTAAAAAAGAAAAACAAATAGTGAGATTTGGATGCATTTAAATAGCATTCATCTTTATTTTCAACTTGTAAAAAGTAACCATCTAAAAATACAAGCGAGCGAGATTGTTGCTGATGCAGCAAAAAAAGGAATATACTATATTAAATGCATTTATTCTTGAATACGTAAATATATAAAGAATCACAAAATTCCCTACTCCTGTTGAGGATATCATGCTAAGATATGAAGTTTTCTTTAGAATAAAGATATTTTCCTTCAAGTGAAGTCATTTGTTTAGGAATATAAGTGGGAAATTACTTCACAAATGTTAATAATACAAATAAATGAGAATATTTTACTAGGATTCAGATTTGCATCGTCTCTAATTATTCATATAAATACTATTTAAAAGAGCTTGGTTATATATATGTAAAAGTAAAAAAGAGAATATACATAGATAGGTATAAAAAAGAAGATGTGGTGGTTTATCAAAAAATATTTTAGAACAAATAAGTAAACTTGAGCTTAGAATGCCTATTTTTTTTAAGAGACAACTTAGAAGAAGTAATCTGATCAAATAATCCACTTATTCTTGTTATACATGATAAATACATTTTCTTAGCTTATAATAGAAGTCAGAGTTTTTAGATCTCTAATGGAGAACAACCCTTATGAAAAAAAGGTAACAGTCACTTGATTTATGTCAGTAACTTTTTGACTGATATTTGTGACCGTTTTACACTTTCTGACGAAATACAGATATTAGATAATTTTCCTAAAGAAGTATGTATTATTATGAATCTAGGTAAAAACAATGATGGATGGTAAAAAGCTGAAGATTTGGTAAACCAAGTAGTTAAACATGCTATTCCCATATTCGAAAAACGTTTTCTAGAGTATCAGACTTTATTTACATTTGATAATGCATTAAGCTATGCCACTTTTTCATTAGATGCACTAATTGTCAAACATATGAATCTTAGTCCTAGTAGAAAGTAACTGAAGATGCGCAGCACATATTTTAGTAAAAGAGTTCAATAAGAAATGGTCTTTTCATTAGATTATCATATTTCTAAACTGTGTGAACAGCCAAAAGGGTTAAAGTAAGTTCTAACAGAAAGAGAATTGTGGTTAAATAGAAGGTTAAAATTGAAAGAAGCATAAAAAATTATGAGTCAGTAGCCAGATTTTTTAGCACAAAAGGGACAATTAGAAGAGATTATTATTGCAGCTAGACATTAAATTATATTCTATCCTAAATTTCATTGTGAACTCAATTATATTGAAAACTTTTAGAATGCAGCTAAGAAATTTAGTTAGTCAAATTGTGATTACTTGTGGACAGGATTACAAAGGACTGTTCCATTGGCTCTTGCTTCTGTTTTACTTACAACTATTCATTAGTATGTAATGAAGGCATTTCGCTATATGAATGTATACTAAAAAATTTTAATAGGTTAGGCAGCAGAATTTGCGATTAAAAAGTATCATTTATATCGTCAGGTTTCTGATTCAGTTTTACAAATAGTTATTATTTAGGCAAAATACACTGGATTATTTATACTAGCTATAGACAAAAAGAAAAGCAAAAATTAGTAATATGTAAATTTTGCACATATCAATAATAGCAATTAAAATACTTATCTTTTAAAAACTTTCGTTTATTTTTTTAATAAAGATAGTAAGAGATGTTAAATCTTTTTTTTAAAAGATTGTGACTTTTGATCAGTGTTATGGAAATTAAAATCAACTAATAAAAAGTAAGAAAATTGATCATGTGAGTCACATGAAAGGCGGTCAAAATTTTCAATTTAATAGTAAAATGATCTCACTTTTAAATTGCTACTGCTCTATCGAAAATAGTTTTATCAGAATTTTAAAAATATAGTTTTGTTAGGCTTGAGTTACTCTATCATTTTATGATTATATTTTATATTTATCATATTTTTTGAATAAGAAATAGCAATTTGAATTTTATCAAATTTATTAGTTAGGACTAAGTTGTATGTACTATATTAATTTTTATTTCTAATTTTTATTTTTATTCTGATTTTTATTTCCTTTCTAATTTTTTTTCAATATTTTATATACAGTATTTGTTCTTATTATTTTAAAGGTTATTATAAATACTTATAATTTATTTTCAATCTTTCTTTATTATTCTAAAAGTTATTATATATATTATTATATATTATTATAATATTTTTATTTTTATTCATAAATATTTTTCTTTTTTCTTTTATCTTTAATAATACTTATTTTGATAATATAGATTATATTTAATATGAATTAATAAATTATTAATTAAATTATATTTTGATAGATAAATTAGTTTTTGACAAATATAATTATTTTATTAATAATTTATAATAAATATCAAATTAATGTAATTAATTTTAACATTATTAAAGTTATATAATATAAATTATATAAGTATTCTATAATCTTATTTTATTGGTTTCTTTTATTTTAAATTTTTATATAATCTTTATACATAGTTGAAGGTTATCTTTTTTTTTTATTAACAGTTTCTTTATTAATTTTTTTTAATAACTTCAATAATTTATTTTTTATGTTTTATGATCTGCTAATTTTATAATATATCTATATTATTTGATTTATTACTATCTTATGTTGTATTTTGTAAGTTAATTACTTATTTATTATTTAACTTTATTTTAAATTATGTTATTTATTTATATCTTATAATATATTTATATTTCTTATCATATAATTTGTTTTTATTCTGAATCATATTAGTATTATATTATTTTAATTAATAGTTTATTTATTATAATTTATTAATTATTTATCTATTATAATCTTTTATTTGATTAGTTATTTTTTAATTTTTTAATATTTAATTTTTTTATAAAGTTATTTATTTGATAAAGTCACATAATATATTATTTTACAATTTTTTGATTCTTTTACTATTTTATTTTTATTTTATTTACCATTTTATCTTTAAAATTATTTATTTTTTATTTTTTATAATTTTTTGAATTATTTATAACTTTTTTTAAAATTTATAAGACCTTTTATTTAAATAAAATAGTTTTTTTTTAATTTTAATAAAATAAAAATATTTTTATTATTTATAAAAATAATCTTTTTATTTATATAAAATAAATCTGTATTTAAATAAAATTTAAATAAAATGAAACTTTATTTTAAATAATTTTTTTTGTAATAAAAAAAAACCTTCTTCTATAAATAAAATAATATTATTTGAAAATATTTATAATATTATAATAAGTTACCTATACTATAAGAAATATACAGATAGAATTTAAAGTAAAAAATAAGATAAAAAATAATATATGTTATTTAATTTATAGGTTATTGATTATAATAACTGTTAAGGTTACTTGATCTAAGAAAATATCAGGTTAAATTAGTTAACTGAGCTCTAATTATTAATATTATATGATTAATATTAATAATAATAGGATTTTATAAATATTTCAATACTTAATTCCTAACAGTTTAGAATTATAACTTCAAAATTCTAATATATTTAAAATTCTGATAGTTTATAATTCTGATGGTCTTTTATTCTAAATAGATATAATTTTAATTGTTCAAAATCCTAACTTATATTTTTTTAAAAAAAGTCTGTAATATAATGCTAATATATTTTAAATATGATAATTATTAAAATATATATTAAACTAATTAGATTTAGTATTAAGATTAGGTCAGAATTAGAATTAAGATTAAAGTTATAATTGAGTTATATTTTTAATACTTAAATTAAGGTTAAAATATGATTAAAGTTAAGTTTTAAAATTTTGACAATCAGAATTATATTTATTCAAATTGAAAATCATAAGAATTATGAACTAGCAGGATTTTAGATATATTAGAATTTTGAATCAGGATTCTTAATATCAAAATATCATTGTAAACTAATAATAATTATAATCATAATTATAGCTGTAATTATGTTTTTTAAGTATTTTTAAACTTTAATTATTCTCTATTCTTTTTATACATTTTTTTAATGAAATGTTAAGTAAAATATTAATTGTTAACATTTTATCAATTTTTTTTAAACAACTTTTTAGCTTTTTTGAATATTGTATTTTATAAGTAATTTATTTTATTTTATTTATTTGATGAAAAGTTACTAATAGTTTGTTTTTTTTTTTTTAGGTGGTTAGTTCTTTAACTTTTAAGAAATAATATTGAAGTAAATTTATTATTTTTTTTTAATTTTTATCTTTTAGTATAACATTTGCTAACATTTATTTTTACTTTTTTAGACAAATTATAATGCTTAATAAAATGTTTTAATATTTTAATTTTTTATTTCTTCAACTTTAATTACTATTATACCTATTATTAAAAATTTTATATTAATTATAATTAAATAATTATATGAAATTTTTTGAAATAAAAGTTATCATAAAATTTAAATAAATTTTTTATTACAGTAATGGTCATAAGTATCTGATCACCTGAGATCATCTAAAATTATTATATAACTATCCCTTAAATTTTTCAGAAATATAATGTAACACAATACATGATCACCTATAAATTTATAAGTGTTAATGATACAAAATAAAATTTAGATAATCATCAAACTTTTGTAACTTTCTTTAGAAAAATGATATAAAATTGTTTTTTACATGAGCACCTACTGGTCCAAAGTTTAGTTTTAGATTTATTGCTAAACAGGTACATTGTAGTAAGTTTACAGCTATTTATTGAGTTAAAAAATATTATAAAAATCAGGACTTAAGTACTTCAGAAAGACTGGATCGACCTTATGTAATATTTACGAAATAAGATAATAAAATTGTAAAGATGGTAGAGAAAGAACATAATAAAACAGCTATTTAAATACAAGAAAAAATGGAAGAAAGAGATGTTGGGCTTAGTGTAAAAATAGTAAGGCAATGTTTTCATAAGTCTGGAGAAAAGTTTAGTAATGAAATTTCTAAACCTTTGCTTAAAAAAAACTATCGAAAGAAAAGGTTGCATTGGGTAAAATATATAAGAATTTTGATTGGAATCAAGTTGTTTTACAGATGAGAGTACATTTTAATTATATATATCAAAAAAAAAAGGTTTGGCAGTTTTCTGGTAGAAAAAGTGTTTTGTTCTATTAAGCATCTACTAAAAGTTCATGTTTAGGAATGTTTTTCTGCTTCTGGATTTAGTAAGCTATTTTGCTTTTAGAGGAACCTTAATGCTGAATTTATGTGTACTACTTATGAGCAGGATCTTCTGATTTTCACCTTTAAACTTTTTGGTGAAGGTAACATAGATTAGATCTTACAAGAAGATAATGATCCAAAGCATCAATTGAAAATCGCGAAAAAATAGAAGGAAGAAAATGACATTGAGATACTTTTTTGACCATAAATGTCTCTAGACCAAAACTTTATAGAAAATGTTTGGAGGTTAATAAAAATTAATATATAAAAAAAAATTCAATCAATTAGAGGGTTAAAGAGGAACTTACAAAAGAATGAAACTGATTATCGTCTGTACTTACCGTGAATTTGGTAGCTAGCATGAAAAGGCGTACAGCTGCACTTATAGAGTCAGATGGTGACTATACAATGTATTAATTTTAGTAAGTTAGTTATGTATTTTTAAATAAAAAAATTTTTTTGAATTTACTTACTTGTAGCCAGAGTTAGAGGTGGTCGGATACTTATGACCGCTACTGTAGATCTATTTTTTTAATAAAAATTTTTCTAAAGTCAAAAGTAAATTTTTATTTATTTATTTATTTTTTAATAAAAGTTATTTTCTTAAGTTATGAAATAACTTTATTAGTTTTTTTAATAAAATTATTTAAAGATTAAAAGTAATGTATTTCTAACAAAAATATTTCTAATGTTAAATCTTTATTATATTAGTTATCTTTATAAAAAAATTTTTATATATAGTTATATTTCTTTATAGTCAAATAATTTAGTTTATTTTAAAAGTGTAATTATAGAGAGAATTGATTATAATGAAAGAAATTATAAAATATCAACTTTAAAGGATATGAATGATATAATAAATTGCAAATTATTTTGAAAAACTAACATAATATTATGAAAAGCTATCTTAAAGATAATTATTTAATTTGTTTGAATAAATATAAGCTAGCCCTGAAGTTCAAATGCGTGTTTTAACTAAATTTTATTAGTCAAAGAACTTTAGATGCGTGTTATACTAAATTTTCTTGATATCGGAATTATTTCCTGAAGAACCCACCGTCACTTCTTATTACAAAAGAAGTAAAAATAGTTTGATGGTTAAAAAAGAATGTAAAAAATTGGAAATCGTTAAATTGTATAATGAAAAATATATTATTCCGGTCGGAATTATGCAAGAGTTAATTCCGACCACCGAATCAAGGTTAGGCCAAAGGATCATAAGACTACCACCAAATGTCTTCTGACCAGTTATGTGCAGAACTTAGCAGTATAGAATCAAAAAGTCGGAAGAAATTCTCATGTTGGGGGGGGGGGGGTTAAAAAAATCACTCTTATTATCGTACAAAAAAAAACAGAGAATTTATTAAGGAATACGAAATTTTTTTTTTGTAACACAGTGTACTCTCTAAAAATGCCTTTTCGACTTCCCATTGATTGCATTGACGATATTTTTGAAAATTTAGACAAAAGATCCTTACATTCATGTTTACTAGTTAGTAGATTTTGGTCTGAAGTCTCTGTTAGAATTTTATGGAGGGATTTTTTGAATTATTATCCTAAATTTAGATTTTCATCACGATACCTTAGTATCTTAGTGGCGTGCCTTCCTAAAGAGTCGAAGGACCTTTTACATGAGAAAAATATTCTTATCCCAACTCCAACATCAAAACCGCCACGTTTTAATTATTTATCATACTGTAAGATTCTCTCCATTAAAAGTCTCGATCAATTACTCATTGATGTTCTCTCAAGTCCATCACAAGGTACCTTACAACAAGAACAAGACTTGATCAACAATATTCGGCTAGTATCGCAAGAGATATTGAAAGAGTTCTTTAAACAAACTTTTCATATAAAGGAATTGACGTATTGCGGGTCTTCAATGGGTGGGGAAAAATACATTTCCAATATTGCATTTCCCGAAGCCATGGATCGTTTAACGGACCTTTCAATATTATCCTGTAATTCAGGAATTCCCTCGGAATTCTTTTATCAGTTAACCCAAGTGTGTTCAACTATACAATCACTTGAGATATCACTTGATAAATCGATTTCGGGTGGTTTAAAAGAGTTAATTATTGCGCAAAGGAATTTAAAAAGTTTCACGATAAGAAATAATACCGAAGCCAATGTCGAAATTCTTATACCTTCCTTGGCAAAGCATTCAAACACCATCATCAAATTAAATATTTACGAAGTCTATGTCAGTTATCCAATGTCATCTATTGCGGCATTTACCAACTTGCAAGAACTCACCGTTTTACGTATCGGCACACCCACGGTATTACCAGATGTCACATATCCACGATTACAAAGCTTAAACTTGGATGGTTGCAATTTACCATCAACTAAATTCTTGGAAAATAATGGGAAGAATTTACAATTCTTACATACCTACGAATCTGATGAGTCTTTAATTTTAGCAATAGCTAGATTTTGTCCAAATCTTAGATCAATATATGCCAGATTTAGGAGCAACCCCACCGGATTAGAATCTTTGAAAACTCTTTTGATCAATTGCCAACAATTGGAAGAAATTATAGTCTATTGCGGTGGTGATTACTTAAATGAAGACGATTTATTAGATTACTTTGCATCTTATTCGTCTAAAAATGTTTATCGGTTACACGTACGTTATGAAGGTGAATTGAGATCAGAATTGTCTCCGGCCGTATTAGAGAGATTTTTTACAACTTGGACGAATCGTATGCCACAAAAGTCACTTTCTCTCATTACTGAAAGGTTTCATTGCTCACATAAGCGTACTATGGTGATTAAACGTGACACTTTACAAGTATTCATGAAATACAGTAAGTTAGGTGTAATCGACGTACATAGGAGTTTATGAAAGAAAGAAATGCTAATATTCAAATTTTTGGTAAAGATATTATGTATTACGTAAGTTGGTACAAAATTCTTGTATCGTATACTAAGTGATTGTATATTACGATTCAACTGACGGAAAAAAAAAAAATCGAATTCAATTCTTATGATTCGTCTGAATTAAATTTCAAATTCTTTGTCAGGGAAGTAAATTTTTTTTTGTTAGAATGCAATCAATTCAAATTGCATAATAAACGGCCCTTTCCAATATTCCAGCTCACATTTTAAATGCAACGTTTAAATTTTTAAAATAGATTTCATTTATTTAATGAAATATTTAAAAAGTCATCTCAATGGCTAGATCATTTCTCACAAGGTATTAATTTTGAATACAATGTCATTTACGAATTTTGAGATGTATTCAATCAAATTCAAGGGGTGAACCATTCTATGATATTTGGAACGTGTACCACCAATGTCATTCTTTGTAGCCATGTTGTAAGTCGCCAGAAAAAAGACGTACGAAAAACATTAATAAGTTTGGACGATTTTTTTTTTTTAAAAAAAAAAAGAAATTAATTCTTTGTACATTTTGTTTCACGAATAATTAAACAATCTCTCATTCGTTCCTTGTTTTAATATTATTTAAACCGACACCATAAATATTTACCCAGGGACATAAAAAACGAAAGATTTTTTAAAACAATCAAAAATTTGTTGTCGATCAATTATTCTAAATATAAGAAAGGAAAATAATTTTCCAGAAAAAAGTCCGCGTGTTACACACGACTCGTTTTTCATCATTGGTTCCTTTTGGAAATTTTTATTATGCAAGAACTTTCGTTTTACATAGAAATTCCAAAATTGATAAATGATTGTAGTACAATAGAAATATAGGAAATAAAAAAACTTCAGAAATACAAATTGGGTATAAAATATTAATTTTGCGTTAAACAATGATGAGAAAAAGTTTTAAAAATATATAAATAATATAATAATTCTCAACAAAAAATAATTCTTTTTTTTTCATCATAATTTTTTTTAATTTTTTTTTAAAAAAAAAATATATATCACACTCCTTTTTTTTTTTCTTTAATTCTAATATAATAAAGTAATTATAATAATAAAAGAGAGAATGTCACTTAAATTAATGAAATCAAAAATAATAACAATAATAATAATATTTCATGTCTTAAGCATTTCAATAATATGTGACTCTCAATATGTTCCAAGTGCTAGATATGCAACGTCAAGTGTATTGGTTGAGAATAGATTGTATTTCATGGGAGGGTGGGGTCAAGATCCCGATGGATCATGGAATTGTCAAAATGATATGTTTTATCTAGATTTATCCAATTCACTAAAGACATCATCAATAATTGAATTGAAACTAGAAGAATCGACAAGCGTGCCGGTAAGGAATTGTTGGTCATCATCATCTTTAGCGGAAGGGGGGAAGAAGATTTACATTTTTGGTGGAATCATGTTGGACTCAATTAGCAAAGAAACAAATGATAGTTCATTAATTTATTCATTTGACATCAACGCACAAAAATGGAGTGCACCAAAGATAAAAGGAATCCCCCCAGAAAGGCGACAACATTTTCAAATGGTTCCTGACAATAAGAATGACTATTTATACATTTTTGGTGGATCAACTGGCGAAATTACTAAAAGTGTTAAATGGTTTAATGATATGAACGTTTTGAACACCAATGAACTAACTTGGCAAAATATGATGATTCTGGGTTCAAAAAAGATCATCGTTCCGCCGTATATGGCTGATTTCACCGCTACCATGTTATCGAGTGGCGAAATCGTTTATATTGGTGGGCGACAATCCACTTCTCCAAGCGACGTGTCCTTCACTTTATCCAAGATGAATGTGGTAAGCATACGTTAATTATTCCCGTTGAAGCGATTTTTAAAAAAATTTTCGCTCATTTTAAAATTGTTATTTTTTTAGATTTATGTCTTCAATACAAAGTCATCCAGTTGGAATGTCATCGTAAGTGTTACACCTTTTAAAAATGTATGCGTACATGTATGTGTATATGGCATATTAACATCACTTAATCCCGAAGAATGCCGGTGGTGATGCTCCCAATTCACGTATTGGACATTCGGCGGTTTTAACTTCAAATAACAGAATTATCGTATACGGAGGGACGAGTGAAGATCCAGCGACTCCCGCAACACCTGACCTAGCGATTCTTGATGTCAATCAAACACCTTATCAATGGAAAATACCAAATGTCACGAAGGGTTCACCACCGTCTCGCTCATTTCATTCGGCGGCTTTCGTCCAAAATCACATGATCATCGCATTTGGGAACATAACGACAAAAACGGCAGGCATAACGAATTCATTTTACATCTTGGACGTCACAAATTTCCGTTGGTCATCATCGCATATAAAATCGAATCAAACTCCAGACGCCACACGGGGATTACAGGAGGTTCCTTCCACGACGCCATTAAGAGAAAGTTTATTCACACAAAACATGGCTCTCATCTTAGGTGCCAGTATTGGTGGCTTGATAAGTTTTATCATCCTTGCTAGTATCGGTGTTTTAATATATAAAAAATGGAGGATTTATCAAAAGATCATCAAGAGAAATAGACAATACGTTGAACAAATTTCTTCCTCGCAAAATTCCAACAATTGAAACAATGAATGTATAAACAATTTAAGCTTAATTAGAATGATTAGGTGATCTTAATTGGTACATTTGGTGTGTATTTTATCAATTCAATTTTACCATAATGTGAGATATTAACTCGCACCCATTTAATTACTATTTTAAATAATAAAAGATCGATTTCACGCAATGTAAAACTGTACATATGTCTATTCCCAAATTGTCAAACAAAGTCCAAAAGGAGTAAATATTTGTCTTTTATTTACTTTGATATGATCATATGACATCGTAGGTGTTAAATTTTTTTTAGGTTTTCAGGAGGAACAATCTAACCCGAAATTGATCGATTTGTTGGTTTTTAGGTAAAGACGTGCAACTTTTAATGCTGTATAAGGATTTATCAAGTTTAATTTTTTTTTTCGTGGAAGGTTTTTTTTTTATAAATATCATACATTTTCATTCTAATAATAAATCTTAATCAATTAGTTCGGCCGCCTTCACGACTAAAGCCGGCAATTTTCAAAGGGTTGTGCGACAAATAACAATTTCCTTTCAATTTTGTGATTTTTTTTTTTACCGCCCTCTCATTTAAAAAAAAAAAAAAAAATATTTCCATCATCTACAATGTATTATAAGAATATGGTAACTTCATTTTTTTAATTTTACATAAATAGTCCCATGAAAGAATGCAAGGGACAAACAATTTAAAAAAAATTTTTTTATTGTCTAAACTAACAATCTGCATAGTGTGTATAGTGTGTACAAAGGTAATTAAATTTTCTATTATTAAAAAATGATTTTTTTTTATATTTATCTTCATTTTTTTTTTTTTTCCTTGTTCTTACAAAATCTCCACCTAAAAAAAAAAAATTTTTTTTTTTTACTTTCGATTTTAGTCTCACTAATAGATAACACCCCTTTCGCCGTCTCGAGAACTTTTTTCCTCCTCTTAACTCTGTATTTTTTTTGATAAAAAAAATAAAACACCACATAAACCTTATCATGCCCACACAACACAATATTGGCGGCGCAGCATCTCTCTTAGAGTTTGACTCAAGTATACCATACGAAATTTTTAAACGAAACTTAAAACTTTTACGAGTTGGTCAAGTCATTGTTGACTTTGAGATAATACTCGAAAAGAATAGAGTCATATTCTATGGTTCACCCAACAAACATAAGTCGAGGACGGTGAGGGGTAAAGTGAGGCTAGAAGTGGCTGGAAAGTTAAATGTTAAAGTATGCTTTTTTTATTGTTCTTTTTTAAAATGAAGTGAAGACTGTACGATACGTTCTTTGTGTGTTGTTGCTGCTTGTGCGCTCTCTGTGAGTGCGCGCTTTGTATCAGAGCACATGGCATGTATGTATGCTACATATGCTGATGTACCTTTCTTTGTTTCTATTTAGGAAATTATGATAACTCTTGCAGGAGAATTTCACATTGCAAATGAGAACGCCTCCACTTTTGCATCTGATGAGATCCCACTTCAAGGAACTTTGTTTTCCACTTGCATATTATTGGCAAATAAACGTACTCTTAATCCGGGTGTGCATGAGTTCTACTTCGAATTTAGTCTGCCCGGAGATTTACCCGAATCCATGAGTTCCGATCTGGTCTTATGCGAATACTTTTTAAAGGCTGAAATCGTAGCTCGAGGATTAGGAGATTTACATACTCGAAATAAAGTCGTGGATGTGGTGGATTTGTTTGTTCAACGATCCATGCTCCAAAGCGATGATGACATCAAACAAGGACTTGATGCTACAAGATACACTGGTTCCCGAGATAAAATTCTTGACTTTGAGTTCCTTTTACCAAAAATCTTGAGGTTAAACACTGATGTTCTCACGTTTCACGCTCGATGGGATGGTCTCCGTGTCGATAATGTTACATTTTTGTTTGTTCAAACCGAAAGTTTTACAAGTTTGCAAGCGGTCGAAGGTCAGGAATCATCTTCTGATCGTAAAACAAAAGTTATTTCGGGACCTTTCCGATTCGATATGCCTAGAAAAGAACCTTTGAAACTTCAAAGTCGACCAATGACTTTCCAATTGCCAATCACCGAACCTTTTGTCAGGGATTATGATTTGTACAATGTTGAAATTAGACATCAACTCATCATCTCCATTCAAATGGCCAACAAGAATAAGGAGAGCATTCAACTTTGCATTCCTATAATGATCGAATCAATCGTGGAGAGCATGGAAACGATACCACTACCTTGTCATATTAGCCAAAGTAACCAAGCAGCTTTTCTCCATTTCGCCAATAAGACTTATCGTGGTAAACCCCTCGAAGATAACAATCCACCAGAGCCTCCTTCCTTGAACCGATTCGCTCGAGCTGAGCAAAGGGAACATAGCACAATCGTTGATGATTCCAATGAATCGACAGCGGTTGCATCTGAGTCTATCCAAACTAACGAACAAACATTACAAGTTCCACGAAGAACTAGTAGTATCATCATTCGAAAAAACTCGACAAACAACAGTAATCATAATGATGTTAACGTTATCAACATTCATCATTCAATTAGTACTATTAACGAGAGTGCTAGTGAATTTACCGTAGACGAAATCAGCAATGAAAACAGCAACACCATTGCCACAACCGTTACTTTCACCAACAATGCCGAACATGAAAGAAACTCCCATGGTTTCCCACAAAAAGGATCCCAAAAGTCCACTTTCGTTATTAATTCTGGCAATGTGATTGCTGAAAAATTCACAAAGTTTAATCATCTTTTACAACGAAATCGCAGTAACAATAGAAGCATCTCGGTTAGCAAAAAAGGCGCAAATCGTCCTAAAAGAGCTGCTTCTTCGGCATCTGCGGCTAAATTTGCTCCTGGATTGCTTGAATTTCTAAACAGGCTTCCTAATGCTAATACCGCTAATGCAAATGCTTCATTGACGACTTAACGAATTATTTTTTACGCTTAATGATTGATGGATCACAATAAAAATTACAAACAAAAAAATTTTAGAAAATCACAAACACAACAAAAAAAAAAAGAAAAAAAAAAAAAAAAACACTACAAAAAATCATAGAACACATTATCAAAAAGTACATTCTCCCCCCCCCCCCCCTTTTCCCTAAAATATTTTTTATTTCTAATTTTTAAAAGAGTTGTTATTTATATAAAAGATACTC
>CAJVPP010002688.1:0-13848 GCA_910592005.1 Funneliformis mosseae
TAAAAATAGTAGTAAAAATTTGATATAACGAAATTTTATTTTTTTTACTATTTAAATCGATATATCAAGAAAAACTCGTTTTTCCAAATTCTTATTATAACGAATCAAAATCACTAAACCAAAAAATTCGTTATATTGAGTTCTGACTGTAGTAAGATAATCTAAAAATTATAATTTAAATCTAAAATAGTTATAATTTATATAAATTATAAATATTTATAGAATTAAAAATTTTTAGTTATTTTAAATAAAAATTATATTTTAACATAAAATTGATTTTTAAATTATAATTGTATAGTATCTCTTAAACTGTAAAGCAGGTAATTTACTTGTAAATATAAAAAAAAGTATTAATTTTTTAATAAAAAATAAATATTAATAATAATAATATAATTATTATATAAAAATATAGTTTAATATATATTTTATCAATTTTATTAAAAAAAATTTAATTTTATTAAGAAGTTTTTTAAATAATTCAATTTTTAAAATTAAGTTTTAAAAAATTTATTATAATTAAAAATTTTCTTAAAATTTATATGTTTACAAACTAATTGAATCATTTTACTATTAATAAATGTCAACAAATTTCTTAATAAATTATAAAAATTATAATAATTAGTTATCTTTATGATAAATTTATAATATTTTATTATAATTAATATTACTAAAATAAATATTAATAAGATTGTCAAAGATTAATGATAAAATTTTTAATTTAAAATTTTTTTAAAAATTACAATTTTTAGTTTATAAATAACTTTAAATTATTTATTATATAATAAAAGTTACTATAATATTATATATATTGATTTAAAAAAAAAAAACTTTTATAAATTATTAATTTTTATAAAAGTAAATCAGAAAGAAATTTATAATAAATAAGTAGGCAAATTTGTCTACAGTTTAAGGGATAATGATGTAATTTAACATAATTATATATTATTAATCACAATTATAACTAATATAATGATTTTTAGTTATGACATAATCTTTTGTTATTGGCTTTTTAATTTTGCAAAGTAATATAATAAAAACTATATAGATTTTATCGATAAAAAAAAAAAGGTATCAGAGAAAAAATCAATTTTATTATTTATATTAAAGATTAAATATGATTTTAAATTAAAATACGTTTAGATTTGATATTAATTTATTCTTTTTTCTTTGCAAAAGTGCTATAATTGTCTATGCTAAGTAAATATAAAATATAATTATAATTAGTTTATACTTTATGTTTCAGACTTATTAACAGTTTCTGAAATCATTCTCTAATCTAACTATATTATATAAAATATATTTCTATTTTTCTATAAACTTATATTTACTTTTAATACTTTTGACATATCGGACATTTGCATGATTGGCCTATTACACAAAATCGTGTAACATAGCTGACACGGTCAGCAATTGACTCCGTGATATGGTTATGATGTTTACTTCTAATGGATAGGTAAATGGAAGTTTTAACCAATAAGTATTTGCAATAACGTATTTCTCTAAAAAAAAAAAACCCCTGATTTGATAGCCTTGTGTTTTTGGCATTGTCGCTTTTGAATGAGATTCAAATTCTGCAATCCATTCAGATTCTTTTTCTTTATTGTCAATGTCTATGAATACATCCAGCTCAAATTGTGGAATTACAAAGTCCTCAGCAGTTTGCTAAAATGGAAGTTCATTAAAATTAAGATTAAGATTTTGATTTTGAGAAAGTATTGAATGCCATTTTAATATTAATAAATGGTTTAATATAAATAATACGATAAATTAAATTCGTGTAAGATTAAATTAATGCTATTTTAATAAATTCTGAATAATAACGAAAGAAGTTTTTTAAAAAATTCGATTATTTAAAAATAGAGTTTCGCGGCTTTTTGATTTTTTAATATCTTTAAAAAGACCGGCTGCGCCACATAATTGGCGTAACCTGTCACAAATGATTTTTATTCAGCCAATTTGGTCATCATTGCATATTAAATCAGATGATTAATAATTAACCCTTGAAATTTCTGGAATTATGCTGGTTTGCCCATGTAATATGTAGCAAATTTCGCAACGGGTTCTTACATATGATCCAATTAATTAATTACAGTAAGTCTGTAATAAAAGATCCCTTTAGTGTCGTTTAAACATTTTTTTAGTTAATGACAAATACTTCTTCAAATTCTATCTCCTCTAGGAGAAATCCCTTAAACAGTGCGACTGCAGCACACTTAGCTTTAATGTCTAATTCGCCTGGTCCAACTTATCCAATGACTAATCCAATGTCTAATCCACCTCCTGCCATGTTGTCTGGCCAGACTTCCGCACCTTACTCCCGGCCAACAATTACTACATATCTTCTTAATACGTCGACTTCTCACGCTTCTGGTTCTTCTGCACGATCTGCTTACAATACTTCGTCTTCAGCCTTGTCCGTAAACACGTCAAATAAACAGTCAAAGTTGAAGACTCTGAAGCCAAAACTTCCGGAATACTTGGCTGACACGAGTTTTGCGGAATTATATTATAATTCCAACATGGAAAGATCTAACGCTAATATACTTGAAAAGAATCCACTAGAAAATTTGGCTTTGCCAACCGCATGGAATGTTGACGACAAGTGCGCACACCTAAACGTGGATCCTGACAAACTCAGAGTAAATTATATAGGTAATGGATAACGAATCTTTAGATCTTGAATCAATGTAATATTCTTTACATTTTTCATTGATTTCCTTTCATATTAATTGTTCACAAAGAGAAACATTCTACGATTTCTTTATATCGACAAATATATATATATAATCTTTCATTTCTTTTTAATATCTAAACTTTAAATTAACGCAAATTATTTTATTATGTAAATTTTAGGTTCTGGAAAGTATGACACAGATGCAGCTGCAATAAGAGCTAATTACCCTATGCCTCCACAATGTGGATTATTTTATTTTGAAGTTGACATTATAAGTAAAGGAAAAGATGGGTGAGAAATTATTATTTAATACTAAAAGCAATATATATTTTACGTTTCTATTATTGAATGCTGTTTGTCTATAGTTTTATTGGAATAGGATTTTGTTCAAAACAAGTTCATTTAAACCGTTTACCTGGTAAATCTCTGTTGAATAAGGTTTTCGTTTTGTGGAATCAATCATATTTATTTATTTGATGTCGACGTTGTTAATAATAGGGTGGGAGCCTGATTCGTGGGGTTATCATGGAGATGATGGACATTCTTTTTGTTGTTCAGGCACTGGTAGACAATATGGACCTACATTTACTACAGGTGACACTGTCGGGTGCTGTCTAAATTTCAGAGATGGCACAGCATTCTATACAAAGAACGGAAAACATCTAGGTGACAATTTATATATATTTATATGGTTAAAAAAGTTTATTATTTTTACTAACTTATTATTATTGTTTAAGGTGTTGCATTTCGAGATTTAAAGGGTGTTGTTTTATATCCTTCAATTGGGCTACGGACACAAGGAGAATCTGTAGAAGTTAACTTTGGTCATAGAAATTTTAAATATGCAATTGAGCATTATATGAAGGTTAGATAATTTAATTGAGAGATTGTATCAGCTAATGTAATAGTATATTTATCAATATATATTTCATAGGAAGAAAAGGCTCGATTATGGCACGCTATCGATACAAAACCCATGTCACCAATTTCCTCGCCATTGACTTCTGCTCCCGTTTCTCAGGCTTCTTCAGAGACAAATCTTACAGCAACAGTTCATCAACTCATCTTATCCTATTTAGTTCATCATGGATATAGCGAAACTGCAAAGGCATTCTCTACAGATGCTGTACAACCCACACAAAACGACAGCAATGAAATGGAAGGTGTTGAAAGTGAAAATCCATTTTTAGATTTAGATAAGGATATCATTAACCGGCAGAGTATGCAGATATGGATTGAAATTCATTCAACACGTATTACATCAATAAATAATGACTAAATTTGCATTTTAGGGATTCGTGATGCCGTCCTTAATGGTGATATCGACTGCGCCATCAAATTAACCAACGAATTTTATCCTTCGGTCTTGCCATCAAATGATGATATATATTTTCGACTTCGTTGTCGTAAATTCATAGAAATGATGGGGCTTTGCGCTGGTAGCCAGATTACATTTTCAGATGACGATGAAGAAGAAATTGCAAAGCTCGATAAACATCATTTAATGATAGAGGATGAAGAAGTTGACAATGAGGGCGAAGTTGAAGATGAAGTGATTGATGAAGAAGTAGTAATCGAAGAAGGTGTAGATGTAGACCTTGATGATGATGAAGACGATGAGGAAGAGGAGGGGGATGCTGATGAGGATGAAGGGGAAGACGAATATACGGATGCGATGGAAGCAATGGATGTTGATGATTACATTGCTTTGCAAAGTGATCGTGAGTCAATTGAGGAAGTTCATGGCTTGGTAACATCAATTAAAAAGAAAAAGATATCTAAGCGACGGAGAGGTGTTGGATCAGGGTTAAATGGATTAGGTGTGATTGAAGCCGCAATGCGGTTTGGTCAAGAATTACAAGATGATTATCGTGATGATAAGCGTGAAGAAATAAAAAAAACGCTAGAGGTCAGCCATTTTATTAGTGTAATTACAACAGTGATAATTTCGAACTTAAGTGGTATTTTTTTTATAGGAAACATTTTCGTTACTGGCATATACTGACCCACGAAAAAGTGTTGTTTCGTATCTTCTTGATCCTTCGGGTAGAGAACCAGTAGCAAATGCTCTGAATAGTGCTATTTTAGGTATTGTTAACTTTCTCATTATTTCATTATATACTTAATTTATTGATCAATACATATATCATTTTATTTTATTTTATTTTCTAGTGTCACAAGGAAAACCTCCTATCCCACCATTAGAAAAAGTTTACCGGCAATCCTCTGCTGTTCTGAATGAACTTGCAAGGAATGGAGTTGGTTCCAGTGCTTTTGTAAATCTGCGCAAGGATTGCTTGGTTTAAAGAACAATATTGGTTACTAAGATGTATAAACTTTCAATTTATTTATATATTTGTTTTTATTTTTTTAGGACATTTTCTCACAAAGTTTTTCCCGTCACGTTTATAAACTTATTTTAGTGTACAAAATTTTTTTTTTCTTATTTAAATTGGGCTATAAATTCTGTATATTTTTATACTCAAATTCATGTCACCAATCATCTAAATCTTTTATAATTAGTTTACTTGCTGTTGACGGACCAAATGGGTCAATCAAGCATTTAGAAACTTAATAATTAAACTTTAATAATTTGTGGTAGTTTAATATTATTTAATTCTAGTCGATTATTTTAATGCAAGGAATTCATCATGAACTAAATGATATGTAAGTAACCTTGCTCATTTTAGCTATTTGCACACTCCTCAATAGATATTTTTCACATAGTTCGTTTTTCACAGGATAAAAAGATTAATAGCATCCATAAGATTTGCTTTACCTAATTAAATGATGTTAATTAAATAACAAACCTAAAATTCAGAATATTTGACATGAAATAGTAGAAAAGACAATTAAAAATTATATAATCCCAGTTTATGCAAATATTCTCATTTTTTAAAATAGTCTCGAACAGTTTTTAATTAGAATGAGAACAGGATTGGTCAAATGCATTTTAACAGGAATATGGGATGATAATATAGATTGTGTCACATGAAGACGTAATCGTAAAAAAAAGTATTTAATTATTTTAATAAAGTATATCTTTTCCATAGGAATTTTATTTTCAATTGAGTTAGAAAAATCATATGCGGACAATAAGTTTTATATATAATTATTATTTTTTTTTGATTATTTCTATATGCAAAAATGTATTTTAAATTTAATTTAATTTATTGTAATTTTTAGAATTAGAAAGTTATTATTAAATATTAAAAGTTAAAGTAAATAAATATAATAGTTCTAATAAAATAACAAAAGAAGATAATTATATAAATTATATTTAAAATAATAAAGCAATTAATTGTTGTAATTAATTATAATTTATTATTAAAATTATTGAATTTATTATTTTAAATATATTAAATAATGGATATTATATCAAATTTTATATTAAATTTTAAAAATAATTATATTTAATTAATATTTTAAAAAATTAAAATAAATTAAACTTTAAATTTATAATTTTAATTATTATTAATATAATTAAATATATATATTTAATTCAAATATATATAATTTAGTTATTATAAATTTATAAAAATTAGCTTTAAATATTTAGTTTTGAATTTAAATAATTAAGTAAGATATTTAGAATTATTATTAATAAATAATAAATTTATTTTTTAAAAATAATAACTAATTTAGCTTATAATTTCACATATACTATAAATTTAAAAAAAATTATAGCAACAAAATAAGGTTTTTTGATAGGTAAATTATATATATGCTTTTTGTTAACTTGTATTAATATGAACAATTTAGTTATAAGATCATTATGTGATTGTATGAGCTAATTTTTACTATATTATTTTCTTTTTTTATTATTTTTATTTATATTAATATTATAGAGAGCTATCAAAAGTCTCTGAACATTACTTTTTAGGTGTGATTCAATATTAGTAATTTTATATAGTTTAGCAATACTGTGATCATATAATATTTTAAATCTTATTTATATAAATTGTACTTTAAAATGCATTTCTAAATAGTAATGGTAGTTTTTAGAAAAATAATACTCAGAATAAAATAAGTGAAAAATTTTTATGTAGAAAATAATCTGTATGTTCTTTTATGACTTGCTCAAAGTTCAGATTTTAACCTAATTAAAAATATGTGAACAGATGTCAAGAAAAACGTCTGTAAAAAAAAAAATACCTTTTAATATTATTGAATTAGAGCAGCATATTAAGAAGTTATAAAGAGAAATTTTCATATATATTATTGAAAATTTGGTTAATAGTATATCACAACATATTTAAACTGTTAAAGTAAATAAAAGTCTAACCAAATATTAATTAATTAATATGAAATTTATTTTATATATTATTTTTAATAAATATTTAATAAATTTTAATTAAATTTTTAAAAATTTTAAATGATTTATTAAGCTAAAAATATTTAGAAACTTTTAGTAACCCTCTGTAATTTCTTTTTTATATTTAAAAGAATTTAATTCAGAAAGACCTTTAAATATAATGTTATAAGTATATTTTATTGATTCTAAAAAAGTTTGAAATAAATAAAATTCTTTTTGTTATTTTATAGTAGGTATATAAAATATAAATTTGTTAAATTATTCTTATATTTTTTTCTAAATTAAATAGTTAGACTAAAAATCTATGTTATTTCTTTTTTTATATTACTTGGTATATTTTTAGATCTTTTATTTGTAAAGAAAGATAATGTTTTTTTTATATATCTTTAAAAATGATATATAGTAATTATCATACTTGAAAATTAAATCAAATAAATCTTTTAATAGCAAAAATATCAATCTTAATAAATTTTCAATATGCTTTTTAATGAATATTATTATGAAATTGAAAAGTAATGTTATCTGCTCTTATAATTATATTAACTACTATTTAACTCAATTTTTTAATAAATTTAGTTTTTTTATTTATGTTAAAATTGTTTTATTATTATAAAATAATTAGTAAAAAATTATATAAAATAAGTTTTAAAATATGCAATTTTATATAAAAAATTTCTAAATATAATAATAGTTAAATATTATATTATCTTATATAAATCATAAAATATATTATATTTTAATATATTTTTCTGTAAAAATATAAAAAATAAATTTAACTATATAATAAATAAGTAGTTTATAAAAAAGTTTAAAAATTTTAAAAAATAATATAAGACAGTCAATAAAAAAGGAGAAAATCTACAAATTTTGAGTAATTTTAGTTATTAAGCTAGTTTTATTTATATGATCATAATCAGCAGAATAAACCAATAAAAAAATTTTTGACTAAAAAATAGATTTTCTTCTATATATGAAATTTTACATCTTTTGGTAAAAAAATCTATAAAAAAATTTTTTTAAAAATTATATAAATATTAATTTGCAATTAAAATAAAATATAATAATATTATTTTGTAATAAAATTTATCAAAAATATACTACACTTCAATTTTACAATAATATCTGTTAAGAAATATACTAAAAATCTATCAAAATTAATACTTTTATCTTTTAATAAAACTTTGAATTTGATTGACAGATTGGATGATCTAATAAATTGATTCAAAAAATTTAAGTCAGATTAAGTGATTAATTTAATTAATATGACCTAAATTTTTTTAATTAAAAAAATCAAATTTTATTAATTTCATAATATCGATTTATTTGAAATGAAATAAGTACTATTTAATTCCTTTCATAAAGATAAATCAAATTAATTATATAATATTAATTTTAGATTACTATTATTTTATGATGTGATATTATCATAAGTTTATTAAATTTATGTTATAATTATTATTAAAAGTAAACTAACTTATAATTATCTTTTATAATTCTATTACAAATCCATTTAATTATTCCTTTAACAAGAAAAATATAAAAATTAAAATTAATATAGAGATCTAAAAAGTCAAAAAATTACTATTAAATTGATAAATAGAATTGTACTTATTTTCATTTTTTTCTAATTTATCAATAATTATACTATCTAAAAAATTACACACTGATTTATAAATAATAGTAATAAATTTTAGATTACTGGTTACTAAGATATAGTTTATTTAAATTTACTATATAAAAATTTTTGAATACATATTATAAGTTAATATATAAATATAAAATGATGCATAATTTCATCAATATTATTTATTTGAAATAAAATACTATTTGATTTACTATATTAAGATAAATTCAATAAGCTATAATATATTATTTATCAATTATTAAATATCAAGATATCTCAAAAAATTGTTTTTTTAATTTTTTCAATGTGATTTATGATCTAATCTATAACTTGATCTGATTTGATATTTTAGTCTAATTTAGTTAATTACTTAATTTAATTTAACCTATTTAGAATTTTATCTTTTAGTTTTTTTAAAAATATCTGGATTTTTATTTCAAAAAAAATATAAGAATTTTTATAATAATATTCTATAAATTTTATAATTATAGCTATAATAAAATAATTTAAATTATTTTAATTAACTTGTTAATAAAATTATATATTATCACTGGGTTCATTTTCAGTTATCTTAACATTTAAATTGAAAGGCTGTGATAGTTAATTCTATATATTGAAGTTACTGACCTTAGGATTTTTTCTAAGTTCTACAGATATCCATTATATTTAAATCAACTCAGTAATTTATAACGTTTTAGAATTTAAGATATGTTAATTAAACTTGTAATAATGAACTCAATAGCAAGTTAATGTAAAGTATTATAATAAATCCTAGATAAAGGATAATATTAAAGGAAAAAATAAATTTATATAGATTTAAATTGATTTCTTTATTTATAACTTAAACTCATTAGCAACTTATAAATGAGTTAATTTATAATTTAAGCAAAAGCTATTCTATTTATATAAAATGAATTTGCTATAACTAACTATTTATTATACTATAAATTAACTAAATATAGATATACATTCTAATAAAAATATACTTAAATATAATAAAATAATAAAAATAATGTAAACTATAAAAATAATAAAAAGAAATAAAATAAATTACAAGTGTTAACTAAATTATAGATGAAATAAAATAAATAGAATAAATAGCTATACAGAAAATACAGAAAAAATAAGTGAAACAAAAATTACTATTGATTACTATTTGACGCAATAGTGATATCATCTATTGTAAGATTATTATTGATTAGCAAATTCCACATGATGTTTAAGGTTGTAATTTCTTCTGTTAACAATATATATAGTGACTACTAAAAAAAATATTAGTGATCATTTTTTAGATTTAAAAATCTATAATTTATTAATTATAAATATTAAAGTTATAATTTTATATATTTTTTAATTCTTAGGTTTTGAAAATTATTTTATATTAAAAAATTTTTTAATTAAAAATATCAATTTTGCATAAATTATTAATTTATACCTAAATCGATACTTAATAAAATTTTGTTAATAGAAAAATTTTAAAAAATGCAGGTAAGATAATGTCCTTTACATATATATTAGTTCTACTTATGTTGTATAAATATGCTAAATTTTATAAGTATCAGACTAATAATTACTAGACTATTTAAATTTAACATTTTTAATTTATTTATAAAATTATTTTTTTTAAATAATTTTATAAGTAAATTAGTGATGTTTAAATTTAAAAATAGCTCAGTAATTACTAGCCTAATGCTTACGAAATTTTGCATATTTATATAATATAAGTAAGGTTAAAATATATATTATTATTATAAAATTCTTTAACTTAGGTTAATTATATTTTTAAATCTTTACTTAAGGTTACTAATTGTGATTTATTGCAGTTAAGATATTAAGATCTGCTTAACTCTTAACTTTATTAAATCTATGTGATAAATTTAAATAAATCTATTAAGTATGAAGACTTGAAAAATGAGATTACAAATAATTTAATTAAAAAATTTAGATGATGAACTAAATTATAAATAATATATAAGATCACATTAGACTATATGAAAATACAAAAAGGTAGAAAGGTATAAATTTTGAATAATTCCTTTATTAATATTAAAATTCGTAAGTTTATAAACTTGCAAAAGAGTTAATTTATAACATAAGTAAAAAGTCTATCTATTTATACAAAATTTCTTTTATCACAGCTAATTATTTACTATAATATAACTAACTAATTTGTTAAACAAAATATAAGTAAAATAAATATATTAAAATAATAAAAATATGTAAAATAATAAAGTTAAAATATTAAGAATAAGTATAATATTAAATATTTCTAAACTTTGTTTAATTCATAAAATTAGGATTATTATCAGTATTAGAAAGATCAGTAAAATTATATAAATCCTTTATATTTTCAGAATTTATAAAATTTTCAGTATTTTCAGAATTTAGAATTAAAAGATTGTTTTATTGTATTATTTACATAACTTTATTATTATTAGTCAATTGTTTCATTGATAATATAAAGAACATTATCCTATTTGTGCTACTTAAAATTTTTTCTACTAGTAAAATTTTATTAAGTATAAATTTTTGTTAAATTAATAATTTATGCAAAATTAATATTTTGTTTTTTCATATATATTTTCAAGACTATTACATCTATTAATTAATTTTTTAGATTATCATTTATTTTTTAATATATTAATCTAATATATTATATATTAAGATTTAATATAAATATTATTTATTTTATTGGATTTTTTTTTTATTAAATATTTAGATAAATTTCTTATAATAACTAAATAATTTAAATCTAAAATAATAAATATTGCTATTAATAATAATTAAATAAAAAAAGTATTTTTATAATTAGAACTACTATTAGTAAATAATATTAAGAAAAAATAATACTTTTTAATATATGAAACTTCATTAATAGAAACATACTATCTTATTTAATAATTTATTATGTTATAATATATATTTTTATTAATAAAACTCTATATAATAATATATTATATAATTCTATTATATATTATAATATACTTAATACTTAAAATGTCATATTTTTAAATTTATATTTACAGTTTTCAGTGAAAATAATGCCAATTTAAATACTTATCTATTTTAAGCTAAAATGTAAACTGCATTTCTAATATAGACTATTATTTATATAATCAAATTGAATGCTAAAATCATAATATAAAGGTAAGTTAAAAAATAATGTTTATTTTTGTTTTTGTTATGATTTATTAACTGAAAAAATGCTAAGCTTTCTTAAAATTCAACGAAACTCCGTTAAGAGCTCTGGGACTAAGATATGCATATTGCAAAGAAAATTTATGAATAATTGTATATTTCTTTACATATATGTAAATGATATATTAGTTTACTATGTAAACTGCCAATATTATTATTATTTATTCTTCCAGCTACCTAAGAAAATTGTTCATAAATTAACACTATCATATTATTAAAATTTTAAAATATAACTATTTCACTACTACAGGTGAACTTAAGGCTAAATTAAAAAAAAAGGATTCTGAACTTGAGGTTAGTGAATATACAGTACATTATAAACTTAATAATTTTAGATATGTTTCTATTATGCCAAGAAAAGTTCTACTCTTAATCTAAAAAGTGAAGAATATTAGATTGTCTTAGTCACATGATCATTTGCGTTATAACTAGAAGAAAGTTATTTTTTCTGATAAAATAACACTTTAGATATTTAGAAATACTATTTGTACATGATCCCATAATGCACAATCAGTTACTTCTATGATAAAGTATCCATTCAAGATTTATGTTTGGATAGTGATTAGCATCAAAGGAAAAGTTAGCATTTATTTATTTACCAAAAATTTAGACCGTCATTTATACTGAAACATTCTAGATAATCATTTGTATAACAATGTAACAATATTACTTGATTGCAACTGGATCTTTTAACAAGATAATAATTCAAAACATGCCTCATAAGACGTTTAGAGTGACTTAAAAAACATCTTCTAGGAAGAGTTTTTTCTTGACCTTCATATAGTCCAGACTTAAATCCTATCAAAAATGTATGAGCTGTATTAAAGGGAAAGATAAAGAAAAGGATTAAGAATATAGCAGCAAAAAAAAATTACCTGTGATATTTTCCTTAATACAATCTGAAAGGAATGGGACGATCTTGATAATAGTGTATTACTTTAATGCATTAATAATATACTTCATCAGATTTAAGCATGTATCAATATAAAAGGAAAGCACACAAAATATTAATTAATTATTAAAAAATATTCTGTTAGTATTATTCTTTTAAATAAAAAAATAAAAATAAACATTAAAAATAAAGATTATACATACCGTTGAAAACTATCTTCACCATTCTTTTCATCAAGGATTGTACTTATCCTCTATAAAATAATTTATCTATATTATTATGTATATTATAAAGTATTATTATACTTAGAATTAAACTATACTTAGTAAAGTCATAATTTAAAATAGCAAAATTTTATTTGTAATAATAAATATTTACTTTTCATTTTTTATTGCAACTACTAAATGTATTGATTTTCTAATTTTATAATAGTATTTATTATATAAGAAGACTAATCATTTATTATTCTTAAATTTTATATTCAATTTCTTAAAATAATGAAAAATTGCTAATATATATTAAGTTTCAATATAATTTATATAACTACTAAATTTTGTATCATAAATTTTTATAATAAGATTTTAATATATTGCAAATTTGATAAATTTTATGTATTTTTTATTTAAAATTATTTTATTAATAGAATAAATATATTCTTTAAATATTTTGATACTATTTAATTTTTTAAATTTATTATAAATATAATATAAGTTAAATATATTATAAATTATAACATCTTTTATTAATTGCAATAATTAAATCTTAAGTGATACCTTCTAGAAAATTTTAGCATATTTTCAAAAGATATCATAAATTAATAAATATTTTTTCATTAAAATATTGTAAATTAGTAAAAAAATTAAGATCTTTTAAATTAAAAGTAAATTTTATTTTAGTATTTATTTTTAAATCATTTGCTATTACATCTTCTATAAATTTTTTATATATCTGATGAATTTTAGATTTTTTAATATTTTCAAGAAATATATTATATATATGTTTACAAATTTTTTTTTTATTGCTTATTCCTTAAATTGTAGAGCAGGAAAATTTGCCTACGAACATAATAAAAAAGTATTAATTTTTTAATAAAAAATAAAATATTAATATTAATAATATAATTATTATATAAAAAATATAGTTTA
>CAJVPP010002689.1:0-13846 GCA_910592005.1 Funneliformis mosseae
AAATTGGAACTTCCAGAAGAAGAGCTTGGAGACGAATTGGTTTCAGATTCATTGGTCGAATTAGCTTCAGATTCATTGGACACACTTTGTTAGTCAAAATTGGATCTTTGAACTATTGCATAATGTTGATTTATTTCGTTTTGGAGATTTTCGATAAAACCATTAATTCTGCTAAATTCATTACGGCAGGCTTCTTCGATATTATTAACTTTCGTAGTTACGTTATTGACCATTGAAAAAATTTTCTGCGCCTCCCTAGTGAAGTCATCATCACGTGCCTTATTTTTTTCAGCTTCTGTGGTAAGTTTATTATTAAGATTATTATTGATTCTTCCAAGTTCTGCAGTGAAAGTAGAATTAATATCAGAAATATATGTGTCAAATTTATCATTAAGTTCAGTAAAGATCTGGTCATGAAGTGACCTCTTTCCGATTTCTGGTATATTATTTAGTATACCAAGATCGATGAGAATTTTGATGACATGTGCGGAAAGTTCATTGGAGATCTTTTGTTTTAGATTTCCATACATGGTGACGACTCCTACGAATATCGCTGGACTAATGAACAAAAAAATGATAGATAATTCCAAAAATGACATAGTTTCTGAAGAGTTGAATAATATTAAACTGAACATGCTTAGATAAAGGGATGCGCAGTATATTTTATTGAAAAATGTGTTTATTGATGGATCGAATAGGAATTTTTTTAGATAATAATGAGGCAGATAAAAGGATTCACTAACAGGACATCACCTTTTTATATAATTTGCAGGATCGATCTTGGAGTATGCTTAGGGAAAAATTATATTAATATGATCGTATCATGAAAATCTGATCAACGGTTTTAACGCTATTCATATGTAAGATCATCAAGGGGTTATACATATTTTTGAGAATGTGCGAGAATGTTTGAAAATAAATTATTATGTGCAGTTACTTGTTCCTGTGATACATGTCACAGTTAGCATAATATTACTGCGCATTATTTTGGATATAACTATGAAAGAATCTTGTGGAGGCGGTCAAAGTGGCGTGTGAAATACTGGTGACTTGGCAACCTACAAAATACTAGTTTCTGGTTCTGGAAACCTAAAGGAGGTGAGAAATTAGTAGGTTGTTATGTAAGAATTCATAGCTACCCAGTGTATCCCAAAATGTATTATTAGTACTATTTAAGGATTGAAACATCAACCGCTTACGAAACGTGGTTCACATATTGTAGAAATCCCAAATTAATTCGACCAGATGCAGGACATCGAGAGCTTCAAAACAAGCCAAGGTGTGAAGTATTTGGATCACAGGAAGCCAGAATAGCTTTGACAGTTGGGAAAATTTACTGTGCTACATCATGGGTTAGAAGTTAGATCGATTTTGCAAAATGTAATACTGCGGAACTGTTGCTCCCAGATACTACGATTGTCGCAAAATATAGAACAATTATGGCAATCCTAATGTCTATTAATTTGCTGATCTCAATTTGACTGAAAAAAAAATAAACCTATATGATAATTCAGTCTACAATCCACCTAAAAATTCTCCTAAGCGGATACTGGAGATATAATAGGACTCATCATTGACGAGACTTTCCTTTCATATCTTCCATCACAATAATAATAACCTCTATCATGACCACCATATTCATCATATCTACCGTATCCATTATACTTATCATCGTCCAATTTATCTGGCATCTCTTCTTCAAAATCATCAGAATCAGAGTCATTGTCTAACTTACTTTCGTTTGTTTCTCCCCCTGATTGCGAAATAGCTTCTCTATTCATTTTTTTCACTGACTGAGGTGCAGGATCATCAAAATATGCCAATTCTTCTTCGATGGCTTCTGAGAGTATTTGATCGAAATCGTCATCATTTACCTCAGGCTTAGTTAGTATTTTTTTCTCTAACTTCGCTATTCTTGCCATTTCTTCACGCGTAAGACTTTCATGAAGTTCGTGATCATACTCATCATTGGAGTCAGAGTCATCGGATTTGAAATATACGTCAGAATCAGATTTATTAGCATCAGATTCAGATTCATCGTCTGACTTAAAATAATCTGTATCATCTAATGTATTTCTAAAATTATCACCCGAGTTAGAGTCATGAGCTGAAGTAGTAGCCACAGACTCAGAGATTTCATTCACAGAATTAGTGATTGTCTTCAATTTAACCTGTTCTATGATGTATTCGATTTGAGGATTAGTGAGTCTTGAAATACTATCAACACTATAAGTGACCCGCTGAATCATATGTCCGCTTATACCTTTTATCTTTTGCAGAGTTACAGGATCATATTCATAATCAAATAGCTTATTGATTTTTCTTGCTTTGCTTGTTATCTTTCGTAAATATCCATTGGAAATACCTGTAAGATATGGTTTCATTTCAGCGTAAATTTGTGATCTTGCAGTCTTATCCGTAAGCTTTTTATTTTCAGACCTAAGCTTCACAACCTTGTCTTCAAATTTTTCAGAATAGCACCACCATAATGAAATCTCTGTTTGCTTCGCTATGATTGATTTATTTCTTGCACCATTTGCTTGGCAGAATGAATTGGCAAGTCTCTTAATACTTATTGATTCAAGAACTATGGTTTTTGGAGAAGAAAATTTTATATGTTCCAGAAGTCAGTTGTTGGAAGACAACAGCTCTTCTAACAAACCTTGCACGAATTCAGTAACTATCTTTGAGGAAAGACCCCCAGTAGGATAAGTCTGACCACTTACGGCATCCATAGTTGATGGCTCCCTTTTGAGACCTGATAATCTATCAGAAGAATCTTGTGACAAATTCAAATTTTCAGAAAAACCGTAAACACTGTTCATTGTTTTTGAATCACGTGATAATTCAGAATTTTCAGAAAGTCCAACTTTTATATCCTGAGAGATATCTACGTTGACCGTTTGCGGAGCGACCACCTCTATTCTATGAGATAATTCTGAGGGAATACAATTGGTAATATTATTAATCTCTGGCTCGTCTGACTCCTCATTGCTAACAGTTTCTGATGCATACACAGTATCAGAGATGACAGTTGATTCACGCTGGAGTTTCTTCTCCTTATTATATCACCTAATATCTTCACCAATACTTTTCTTATTTTCATTGACCAAGAATATATCCATCTCTTTCTCCTGTGATGATTTTCTATGAGTGTTTGTATCTGAATTGGCCGAAGACGCTAAAGCAAAGTTAGAAGAGTTGTTATTAGTAATATCATCTTGCGAATGCTTCTGTTCCAATGTAGGAACTCTATCAATGGTATCTGTCTTATTTTTCTCTAGAACCTCAATTCTAGCATCGCGTCTGTTATTCTCTTCCATCATCTGCTTTATAAGCTCTACATTTTTGGCCTCAACCTCGGCAACCTTCTTTCTAAGCTCGTGAATTTCGACATCTTTAGCTTCAAATTCAGCAAGCTTCTTTCTAAGTTCAGAAATCTCAGAATTCTTGGCCTCAAGCTCAGCCTCAAGCTCGGTAATACGTTGCTTTAATAGATCTATTTTGGATTCTATGTCTGTATAATATCAAATGTTAGTATTCAAAATCGATAAAAATATGTAGATTATTCGGCTGATTCAGATTAGTTAGATCGGTAAAGTACTAGCATTCTGCTTGATTAGCTAGTTTTCTTTAATCTTCAAACGAAAAAAAATCTAATTAATGATCACCTCTCAACACGCTCTGGACTAGTCAAAGTATCTTAAACGGAGAGGCTCATTATTACTATAAACATGATTAGAAGAATTTTCAATCGAAAAAATAAGGTTATTATTGCACAATCTATGGCTCAGCAAATTCTTCCGAGCTGATGATCATTGCTCCGGTTAATGATCAGTATTCCAGACTCAAAATTTTCCACATTAAATATATTACTTTATTATAGTAATCATGGCAAATAATCCTGAAACACTTGCTCTATTATATGGACTGTTTTTATATAAGAAGAAGGATATGATAGCTATTCAGGAAAAACTTGGTATTGGTGGGAATGCAAATCAGTTGGCAGTGCCTTCAGATTCTAAGCTCATGGGGAAAACACTTGCTGATTCATATGAGCTGTTGTTAGAATTGGTAGGGAATTTAATAGCAATACAGGAGAATCTCAACATTGATGGTAATCCTGTTTTAGAGGTAGAATATCAAAGCGATGAAGCTTCTACAGATATTTCATTGGGGAAGATATTTAATTTGCTTATGTATTTGGAAGAGGATATAATAGCAATTCAGGAGAAACTCAATATTGTTGGCTACACTAACCAAGAAATGGCAGAAGAGGCCGATAAAAATGCAAGAGTATATCTCCAAAAGTTTGAGGAATATCACAGTCCTTTAGAAGATGTCCCAAGTGTGTTAATACAGAGATTCATTGATAAGGAAGTGAAAATGTTTTATTTTACTGGAGAGGGACTACCGTTATTCCCGAAGGTCAATCCTCAATAATTGCACGAAATTTTCGTAAAAAATTTGGCTAGTACAGACCAATACCTATGTCTAGAACAGGTTAGCTAATCTATATTTTTTGTCGCATAGGGTATAACCCAACAAAAAATCTTCTGTGCTGATCACTGATCCAGGTTAATTAGATTAGTAGAGTACCACTATTCTGCTTGATCAGCTAGTATTCTATTAAAATAATTCCTTAGTGATCATCTAATAGGGTGCTGAATTATTAGATCTAAAGCCTGTGCCAAATTCTAATTGTTATGCATACTTAGATCTAAAAGTCTCTGAAGTCTCTGAACTAAAATCTCTCTACTAGCAACATTATTCTGTGTAAGATGATTTCTAACCATCCAAATAAGATCAGGAGGTGTTATAATTTTCACAACATTATTCTATGTAAAATGATTTCTAACCATCCCAATGAGATCAGGAGGCATTATAATTTTCACAAAATTATCAATATGAATATTCAGATTAAGTAAAACGAGCTGATCTACAGCTTCTTTGCTAATATTATTACACCCTTCCAAATTGAGATACTTTATATTAAGACACGAACCAGCAATTTCTTTGATAGTTATATCGGTAATTTTACAAAAGCTGAGGTCAAAATGCTGAAGCCTTAGGCAAGAACGAATAACATTACAAATTGATGTTTCAGAAAACTCTGTATGTCTAGAAATATTTAGACATTCTATTTTATAACATGAATTTGCGATTGCACATAGGCCTTTATCATTTCCAAATCCATTACTGCATAAAGCAGATATATTAAGATACTTCAAATTTAGGTATGATTCTGCTATTAGCTTTAGAACTTTACTAATAGACTCGGGCTTCATACTTCCTTCAAAATCTAAATCTATTATATTTTGGAAAGTATGTATAATGCCTTTGATTTTTTTATTTGAAAGTGAACGATAGTCTGATATTTTGAGATGAGTTAGTTTTGAGCTATAAACTGGTCTTCTTCCTCCTCCACGTATTATTTTAAAAAATCTTTCCAATCAAGATCTATCATCTACTTCATTCTCCTTTAGCTCAATGCGTTTCCATAAAATAGGAGCACTGCATCTGTACCACAATCAGGATACAAATAGAGCGAGATACAGTGTCTTATCTACTGCTAGGAAATATAGAATCTGCTCTAATAGTTCTGGTATAATAAAAATACTTGAATGCGCCATACATAGTGCATATTATATGTTACATCTTTAAACGAAAAAATAGCAAAGCTCCTTACCCTGAGTGTCTTCAGCTAGGGAAATTTCACGATCATACAAAGCGTCTGATTTTTCAAATCCTTCTGACTTGGCCATTTCAAACTACCATTCGCTTAACCTTTCTTGGTCACGCCTTCCTTCGTTGCTTATGAGAATAGCCCCCTCTTATTCCAATTATCTTAACCAAATCAGATTCTTTGGAAGACTCAGATGAATAGGAGAAACCCTTACATTTTTTGATATTTAGCGAGGGAACTATTTCTTGTATTAAGTTGACTACAGTTTTCCTATCCACACATTCATCTAAATCTTTTAATTCAGTCTCTAAGGACTTTACGTCTCTCTCTAATCTTTTTACTCTCTTTTCTAAAATGTTGTGTTGGGAATGATAATCTTCCAATTGTTTCTTTAGTACCCTATTTTCTCCAGAAAGTGCACTATATACTTCTACATTTTGCTCGTTTAGTCTAAATGCCTGAGCTAATATCTTTGTATATTTGATAACTTCCTGCTCGGTGGGTATACTATCAGATGAATGCTTTTGATCAGTTATCATTTTCGTGATATATTATATACGCTATATCTTACTTCGAACAAAAAAAAATATAAATTAAAAAATGATACCCTGATTCTCTAACTAATATATGTGATTAGTTTTCATCGAAGAGCTTGAATACTGTTGTCTGATCATAAGGCTGTCTTCTTTTTTGAAAATTGATTATAGTATAGTTTTGCGCTGGAGAGGCATGGTTATCAGGGCTGTGTTGAAGGGCTTGACTGGCGATGGTCATAGCTTCTGATAAATTCTTCGCACTATTCGATATGACTGCAAATACTACCCTTAATTTGTGCAAATAGCTAGGGAGGAGTGGTTTACCAGTTTCAGGAAGAAATCTTTCTTTTTTCAGAAATGTATTAAATCATTTAACTCCTAACACTCCTGGATCTCACAACTGTCTAGAAGAAATTGCATCCTGAATCCAAGTAAGGAGAAGTTTAGCCTGCTCTTCATCTCTTTCTAACGATCTAAATATCTGAGGATTATCCTATTAGCCTTAGTTTTTTACGTATTCAGTTACACCTCCATTAGATATGTGCAAGTCTTTAATTTTAGCGGGACAGATGCAGAGCATTATCATTACATTGGCTAGGGCTTACACAGTGGGTGTCTTAGACATATCATAGAAATCGAGTCTCTCCTTAACCGATTCTAACGAGAAGTGGTCTAGAAAATCGATTCCTTCATTTTTACATTGATCCCTATGCTCCTTTTGAATCTTATTAAATGCGCAAGTTGTTTTTTCGTCTAATGTAACAGAGATTATCTTTTCTAGGGCATTGAGTTTCCATAACTCTCTTTGGAGCTTACTAAGATGAGATGTGGTGGTGACAAGGTTAGGAGCAATTAAAGCCTTGGCTATAGCCTTTACTTCTTTTTCACCAAGATTATCTCGAATAATACGCTGGGCTATACTTTTGATGGTTTCTCCGTCTGGGATGATATTAGATATTTGGCATATATTAACTTCCCTTGCTTCATCCCCTCCTTTTTTGAGGATTACTCGACTTCTACTTTGGCAAATTCTCTGATCAGAGATTAGTACAAATACCTGCTCTCTACTAAAATTATATCCTTTTTGGAAGCGCTGACGGCCCTTGTCTCTTTTCAGTTTATCTGTCAAAAGCTCAAATAATTCTGGAGCATGCTGACTAAGTTCTTCATCACTTATATCTTTACTGAGTTTGTAATCTACAACGTATTTTGTTACAATTGCGAACATGACTGTGTGGATATAGGTTGTAGAATAACTACTAGATTATGTGCAATCCTTAGGTTATTCTATATTTGAAAAAGTTCAATTCGAAAAAAAATATTTCTGATAATTTACTGCACGATCACTCTAGAACTTGTATATGGTCAGTGGAAGGTATCAGTGTATCTGTAACCTTTTTGGATTAGCTTCTGAAATAGTTTTCCATTTGGATTAATCCATCAGCCAGTTAGTATATTGAGTACCGTTCTTTGCATTATGTCTATAACGTAAGTATGAAATGATAATTTATCTCATTATAATATCAATTAATTTAAATACATGTTTTATTATAAAATTAAAAGTGAAGAGGGTTTTATATCCTAAAATACTTTTGCTTTAACTATGGCTCACCTTACTTATGCATATATCAAGAGGAACGGTATTGTTTGTGGAAATAAATGCTGGCTCCTTATAGAGTGTTATAGGCACTCAAAATTATATGAAAATAATATGAAAAAAAGACCCTGCCCTGTTAGTGGTTATGGATTTCCTACTGATTCTGATTCAGGGTATTGCTCTAGTCATTCCACAAAGTTCCATGCACTGAATTATCAAATAAGGCAGAAGTATAAGGCTGAGACTAAGGCTTTTCAGCCTGCAAAGACCTCTAAAATATCTGATGAAACTCTTCAATCTACAGAGACCTTTGAATTATCAGATGGGGAAGAATCAGATGGGTTAGATTTATTTGGTTGAGGCCTTTCAACTTATGAAGACCTCAAAATTGTCTACCTAGGAGTGAACAAAAAATATTATTAGAACTAGTATAAAAAATATGTAGGCTTCTCCATAATTATTATATAAAATATTGGGAGAAGCCTACATCTCAAAACTATGTATAATAATGTATTTACATTAATATTTCATTAGGCAAAAACTTGCTATAACCATATCAAGTATCTTTTTCATTTATCTAGTAAAATTCTTTTCCAGTTTGATATGAAGGCAATACAGGAGAATCTTTATTATTAAAAGATCCAACTAGATGGTAATATCTACAACCCTTATCTATAGCCTTTAATTTTAACCCATATGTTACATGTAGTGCTAAATTCAGTAAACCAAGTTTGGGCTGAACTGTTTTCAATCCTGATTTTTTAGTAGTTAGTAGTTATTTAACTTCCTTCATTAGTTTTTCATTACTCTCCTTAATTAATTGTTGCATATTGGGAATCTTTTCTCATTCTGTTTCCTCATCATGTTGATTCAAATAGGTTTTGCTAAGGGAATATCCTGATAAAACGCTATCCTTAGAGAGAACAGCTTTAACAGCTCGAGCTTGATCAATTATTTCTTCTAAATCACGAGGTGCAGCAGCAGCTACTGCAGTTAAAAACTCAGGTTGAAGTCCTTGTAAGAACTGTTCAATTTTCTCGTCTTCTGGTGTGTTATAATCTGGGTTGAGTTTGAGGTACAGCGATTTAATATCTATAGCATAATCTTCTACAGATTGTCCAGGATGTTGCTTATATCGTCTAAGAGCAGAACGCTATTGGGTCCTCCTATGTATTGTGCAATAATGCTTAAAGAAGTGATAAACAAAGGATCAGTATTTATATTATTGATCACAAGAATTATCCCAATATCGCAAATCTTTTTCATTCTTAGTTTTATTATACCAAGTAAGGGCTAATCCTTTTAGAAATGAAAGAACTAATGTAAGGCGTCGCTTATCAGAAATTCTATTTGCATCTCCAGTATGGCTATATTTTTCCAACTATTTTCTAGGGTCTTGATCTCCATCCTTAAACGTTGGTAAGTCTATGAACTTAGCTTCTTGTGATCTACTAAATCCAACATTTTTAAAGACAGTCTGGAGGTCTTTCACTATCTGAAAGAGTTGTCTTTCGTTATTGTTTTTAGCATTATCAGTATCAAAAGGATCTTTATCGTCACTTTCTGAGTTACTATCTTCAGAATTAGAACTAGAAGAAGGTAAAGAACTATCATAATAGGAGGGAGAGCAACAGCTCTTTAGTTTACTATTTTTCTTATCTTTTGGCCTCCTATTTTCGCGTGAGCCTTGTGAATGTTCAGTTTTTGATTGAGAGAAATGTGAGAAGCGAACATCTTTTTTATCAGCAGTGACGTCTTTCTCATCAGAAGATTTTGTATAGATTAGTTTAGGTAGTTTCCCAGTTCCTCAATATGGGCTAAAAGTGGAGTTGTCAAAGCTTAGTATTCGTTTTTCAGGATCCTTTCCACTTGGAATAATGTTTGCAATGATAGTGTCTTCAGGTAGATAATTTGTCTGAGAAATCAGGTCTTCTTTTACTGATTCAGAGGTAGCACTATTTCTACAGCTCGTCGGAGATTTAGTCATCCTAGACAGAGAGGAATTACAATTTATACTTAAAAAAGATATATTAAGATAATTAAGTAAATCGCCCTGATATTTCTTCTGTAATAATTCAGTTTCAGTTTGAGCTCGAAAACAGTATTCGATGGCTTACTCAAAGGTTGGTATTGATACTTGCTTATATCTCAAAGTTTTAAGTGTCTGCTGATAATATATTTTTTGTATACCAGTGGTTTTTGTGAAAATTACGATTTGAAAAGCTTTTAAACTTTTGCTAGTATATACTATTGCCCTAAGACTTTCTGTGCCCAATCAAAGAAATTAAGAAAAGATTGAGAAATTTCCTTCAAGAGTGGGTTACAAGCAATACAGGATGGATCGTCAGTTAGGATGGACGTAGCAGCTTTTCTAAAGTTACGCTCTGATTTGTTGTATATAGAAGAATGAGTTCTTTGGTATTTTATCAATTCTCTAAAGTTATTCATAGGATGCTTCTCATAGTATTACGTAAACAGGAAAAGGAGGTCCTGTCATCGTCACCAAATGTTAATGTGCAATCCTTATGAATTGCAACAATTAGATAGAGTATTCGAGTGGTGATTCTTTTAAGTTTACATAGTGTCTCAATTCAGTTTATCTCAAGATTTATAATTTACATGATAGTGTATTTATGACAAGATGAGAAGTAAGGTAGCTCAATTGATTCAGAGGTATAATAATATGTTTATTAACAATAATAAAAATAAAGGTAAGGGATAATAATAGTAAAATAAGAAAATAAGAAAGAATACAAAAAGAAATCAAAAGGGTTGAATTACTAAGTGCGATGTTAGGCCAGGCGTCTCTGTAAGAACTACTAGATGTATATCGAAAAGTAAAACTAAAAGTAAATTACAAGCGAACTACTTATTTACATGATTTTATTGCTCTCTATTTATATTAAATTAATACATAAATGGATATAACAAATAAATCATATATATTTAATTTGTCCGATATGTTCAAGATATCAATTATATCAAATATGTTCAGTATATCAAATATATCAAATATGTCTGATATATCTAACATTTAGATCTGCAATATACTGCGTCATGTTCGTCAATCCAATCCTATTATACTATCGATCATTATGTAAATCCTTAGATATTAATTTAATTACCTTTAATAATCACGTAAATCATAAATATCTATTTAGTTGCTTATAAATCTGGTAATTTTATTGATACAACAAATTTATTACCTAGCAAATAGCAACTTTATTTTCTTTAATATATTTAATTTAGTTTATTTATTAATTATTCAACATATAAAAATATCTTTTTATTTTTATTAAGTCTCATTACCTTTCTGGTAAGGTAACTGATGAGATGTTAATCTTTTAGATACTAAACTTATTATATTAATAAAGGTGTATAATTAACTAAGTATAAAACTTATCCTTCATAATTCTTTAAAACTGTTATAAATTATTTGTAACCCTTTTACATTTGTGTAATCCCTTTAAATATTATTAGTAAATTTATTTTATGATATTGTATTAATTTATTTTATTGATTTAAAGTTTCTAAAGTGTAATCTCTGAATATCTTTGAGTTATCTTTGTATTTATTTATATGTATCTTACATGTTTTTATATTGTGAATAATCTTTAACATTATTATGAAATGACCTTTTACTATACTATATCTAAAATACTACTTTAAAAACTATAATTTATTAGTTAAATATTAATGATAATACAATAAATTCTTTATTAAACATAAGTATTTACTCTTGCCTTTATAGATGATACATTTTGGATTAGCAAATCTAAAGATAAACTCAAATAATCCTTACAATTGTTAATAATTTCTATTAACAAAATAGTATTCTTATCAATTAGAATAAATTAGTCTTATTAACCTCAATACCTAAAGTATCACTTATACATCTTTAATTTGCTTATAATGAAGAATGGATTAAACCAATAGATCTCAAATCATCTACTTATTACCTTAGTATTTAGATATTTCTTTTTCTAAATAGTTCTTTTATAAGATAATAAAATAAAAAATGAAATATCTATTGCTATTTCAATAATCAAAAGGAAATTCTTCACAGACAAATGACTTAAAATAATCTTTAATTTAGTTCTATTACCAAAAATCCTATATTATATATAATTAATTTTTTTCAATTATAAATTCTGTAGTCAGATTATAGTATTTTACAGAAAGCTATTTAGATTAAATTTATATTTATTAAAAAATACACTAGCAGCTATTATATATTAGTTCTTATTTTATAATATTACATATTATACTTTGCATAAATATAAGTAAAAGTGTTTAACTTTATTAAATTTATTAATGATAAAGATTTATTGAGAATAACTTCTTTAATTTATTCTAGATTAACTTTAATAAAATAAATAGCTAGTTTAATTATCCTTTATATATTTACTATATAACAATACTTTTAAATTCAAAGATTAGTAATCTGCTCTATTTTCTATATTAAAATTACTAGATATAATTATTTTTAATAGTAATATTGAAGATAATCATATATTAAAAAGGCATATCCTTCTAAGTAATATTTATGATAAAGTAGATTATTGTAAATTTACTACTATATTAAAAAATAAATATTTTATATTTTATGACCAAATTACAACTTCAGATAGTACTATTCTTTTCACTTTATCTGACCTCAAATTCTCTTTAGTAGATTGGCAATTTCTAAAACTCCTTTATAGTTTATCAAATTATAATCAATAGTAATTTCATTATCAAATACAAGGATCACTTTATCACAATATCATCATTCATATAATAATAATATTTATTTAATTCTTCCTGTCTATATTAAAAGTATTATATATTTTGCAGTTAGTTAACACTTGGATTTTCAGTCTGTTATAATTGATAAATCCTTAGAATTAATAATGATATTATTTACTTTCAACATTTTAATGTCTCTCCTAATATTATATAAAAAATGTTATTATTATCTTATAATAAATTTTCACTTGATAATGATTCTACTTTTATGCTTTTCAATATAAAAAATAAATAAAAAACTTATTTCATAATTCTTTTTCTTAATTTTTATGCTAATATTAAAATATTCTTTACTTTAAACATTAGTTATATTAGTTTTCTACCCTCTTATATAATTTATAAAATAATTTTATATAGCTATAAGTTAATTAATAATTGTTGAATTAATAATAATATCCTGTCAATTCACCTTATACTTCAGTTATATTAATTTTTAATATAGATATGCTAGTTATTTTAAACAATCTGAAATCTTTATTCTTATAATCAACAAATCTTTCCTTTTATATTGATAGTTTTCTTATTAATTTAGATTTTTTCTATTTGTATGAATGTAGCTTAGTTGCAAACTGATTTATTAAAACCTTTACCTTCTTTTAATATCACTCTTATCCTTTTATAACTATCATTCTCAAGCTCAAATCACTCAAAAGAAGAAAATCTACTACTTTTTCACTTATGTTCTAATCCTTTAAAATTTATTATTACTTAATTTAATTTTTTATCCTAAAGTTGGTTAGAGAAAAATTCTTTTCAATTGATTTTTATAAGATTAAAGCATATGCAAAAATCAATATAATAATACAGTTGATATTTTTCACTAAAGCTGATGGTCCTAATCTAATTTTAAATAATATAATACTAATCATAATTGCAATTTATATTTTTAAGATAATATTATACTCACTCTACTGAGATACTTCATAAAAAACCTTCTATGCTTTATAAATTTTCACAATATCCAACTCCTTCTATACTTCTAAAAATATCATTTAATGAATGTTAATTAGATATATATCTTTTTTATCTTTAATAATAATAAAAATAACTTATTTTATATCCTTTAAAGTCTTATCCACTTACAAATTTAAAATAAAATATATGTTTGAATTACTTCTTATATTTGAAATCCTCAAAATAAGATATTCAGATCTTTATAATTAATTATGAAATTGTCTTAAATGCTTATTTACCTATAAAACTTTTAATCATATTCAGATTTATAAATATACTAAATAC